>CM070665.1:15305221-15532721 GCA_036346575.1 Dendrocalamus sinicus | reverse complement strand
TTCGACATCATGGTCCATCTCATTGTTCATGTTGTGTGGGAGATAAAAATGTGCGGGCCCGTATTCCTACGTAGCATGTACCCATTTGAGAGGTTCATGGGAATTCTCAAGTCTTACGTACGGAATCGATCTCGGCCGGAAGGCAGCATCGTCGAAGGTTATGCAAGCGAAGAGGTTATTGAGTTTTGTGTCGATTATATGGCACAGATTCAACCGATAGGTGTGCCTCGATCTCGTCATGAGGGGAGGCTGAAAGGTATCGGAACTATCGGAAGGAAAGCAATCACTGCAGATATAGACACGTATACTCAAGCCCATTTCACGGTCTTGCAACACATGACTGAAGTGGCGCCTTATGTCGACCAGCACAAGGATGTGCTTCGCAATGTAATCCGAGCGGCGGATGTTTGGATCATGAGACAACACACGATCGGTTCAACCAATGGTTGAAGGAGGAAATCGCTAGGAGCTCGCCAAGTGAGACGATGACATGGTTGGCAAAGGGCCAACATTTACAGTTGTGACATGGCAAGGATATGACATAAATGGGTACACATTTTATACACGTCTCGGGATGTTAAGAGCACTAACTGAACAGCGGTGTCCGCATAGATGCGTTCGAGACCGATGGGTCGAGAAACTCGTACTATGGGTTTATAGAAGAGATTTGGGAGCTCGACTACGTGTTGTTCAAGATCCCCTTATTTCACGCCGTTGGGTGCATCTCCACAGTGAAGGTTGACAAGTACGGTGTCACTACCGTGGACCTGCAATGTGTCGGGTACAAAGACGAACCATTCGCACTCGCCAACCAAGTTGTTCAAGTTTTCTATGTAACCGACCCGGCAAATAAGAGACGTCATGTAGTTCTTCATGGAAAAAGGAGAATTGTCGGAGTAGAGAATGTAGTGGATGAGGAAGAATACAATCAATTTGACGAGTTACCTCCTTTTGGAAAAGGCATAAGGGTCGACGACGAACAACGTGTGAAACTAGTTACGCGCATTGATCATCATGAAGGGCTAATTTTAAAGGAAATAAGCAAGTAGAATGATGTATATGTCTTATGTATATGTGAATTGGCATATTTGTATACAATAATGCATGTGTGTGATGTATGTGGCAAATGTGTCAAGAAATACATTGTGTTATATGTTGCCAAGGAAATAAGCAAGTAGAATGATGTATATGTGTTATGTATATGTGAATTGGCATATTTGTATACAACAATGCATGTGTGTGATGTATGTGGCAAATGTGTGAAGAAATATATTGTGTTGTATGTTGGCATTTAAGCTGGTTGGTGTTGTAATGCAGCTGGTAGGTGCGGGTGTAAATGATTATCACAGACGGTTCCACACTTTAGAACCGTCTGTGATATTATTATCACAGACGGTTCCACATTTAGAACCGTCTGTGATAATAATTTCACAGACGGTTCTAAATGTGGAACCGTCTGTGCTAATCCCGCTATATATTCCCTCTGGCTAGGGTTTTCCACTGCAGTGATATACATCTAATTAAACTCGCGGCTCTCCCGCTCCTCCTCCTCCGTCGCCGCTGTAGGCCTCCTCCTCCGTCGCCGCCGTCGGCCTCATCCCCGAGCCTCCTACTGTGAGTACATTCAATCCTCCGTCGCCGCCGCCATCCCCGAGCCCCCGAGCCCGTCGCCGCCGCCTCCTCTCCTCCTCCGTCGTCGCCTCCTCGGACGAAGACGTCGCCGCAGCCTCCTCCTCCTCCGTTGCCGCCTCCTCCTCCTCCGCCTCCTACTGTGAGTGCATTCAATCCTCCGTCGCCGCCTCCTCCCGCTCGTGATGATAATATCGAAAATGAAATAACTGTTGAGTTAGATTTGAGCTCCTTGGTATTTCGGCTATCTTGTTAGACCTTATTTATTTGGGCATATAAGTTTACATCTTTTGAGATCTGTTTGTGATGCAGTATTATATTAATCTTGTGATGCAGTATTAATCTTGTGTAGAACAGATCCTTTTATTCAATTGATCTATTTGTGATGCAGTATTAATCTTGTCTAGACATGTATTTTTGTGAGCTCAAATCTTTAATAATCAGATTATTGATGATGAGTGTCGATATTAGCATGAGATGGCCAAGATTTTCAATCTTGCGCAACTCTGTATCGAGAGCAAATCTAAAACAATTAATTTGTGTAATGCTGGATTTAATTGTTTATTTGCTTAGAAGACAGATTGTCATGTTATTTCAGCATGTTGGTGTTTATATTCATTGAATATTTACATGGTTATGAATGGCAAGATAGAATTATATGTTTACATGCAATTTATGTCATTCATGTTATGTTGGAAATATAAATTGAATTTAGTTGGAATTAAATATGGAACTAAGATAGGCACATTACCTCCTCTCTCTGTCCACATCACCCCTCCCTTCTCCCCTCCCTTCTCCCCTTCCCTCTACTCCTCTCCTCTCTTCATATCATTGAGCATCATGTTTCCTCATCCTGTCCTAATAGAGCAACATGTCTTCCACTCATTCTTCACCATCTTCGCCGGAGGAGTCCGCTCCAAAAGCAAAACGCCAAGGAAGAGGGCTATCGAAGAAGCCTGAGGGCCGATTTATCATCACACAGGTCAATGTATCTGGGGTGCCTCTCATTCCTAAGAAAACAGTAAGCGCATGGAGAAGAATGATCGGCATAGTTGCACGAGAACGAATTGAGATCACATTCAATTCGTGGAAGGACGTGCCTCAGACTTCGAAAAGCGAAATGGACAGAAATTTTGGCGTCGTTTGAGATCCCAGAAGAACATCAAGACGCCGTGCAACGACAAACCTTACTAGCGGCGTGCAAAGCATGGAAGAACTTCAAGAGCACGCTTGTCAAGAAATATGTGGAGACAGACAAACGCCTTATCATAAATACCCATTCTTGGAATCACAATGGGAACAGTTCAAGGCGATGAAGATTACCGACGAGTTCAAAAGTACAAGTGCGGCGCACAAGGCCCTCCAGGCAAAAAACACCCACCCCCACAGACTTGGCACAGCTGGGTATACGGGTAAAATCCTGCAGTGGACGAGGGAGGATGAACTGGCAGCCCAGCAGGACATCGCCCCGCCATTTTCAAATATCCCGGATGACCGCGCTCGAAATTGGATTAGAGCAAGGTCATCTACAACGACATCGGGGACGTCTCCTTTGAAACCCTGCGGACAGCAAGTGTCCAGCGCCGGTAAGATATCGAACGAACTACGTAGCTTGTAATTACTCCACAACCTCCTACGAAGTAAAATGACATGTCGTGTTCTTGCAGGAAGAGTGAGTTTTGAATCTACTGGGATCATTCCAAGGACGAAGGGAGAATGATATGCTCTCCGCTGCCCTGGGAAACAAGGAGCACCCAGGCCGTACGAGAGGCCTTGGGCTTTATGTTCCTTGGAAACATGGTTTCCAAGATGACTCTGACCAGTATCGGCGTAGGAAGAGAAGCAAAGCCGATCGCGAGGCACAGCTACGAGAAGAGATCAAGGCATCTCTTAGAGAGGAGCTTGCTGATTATGTTAGAGATGAGGTGCGGAGAATTACAGAAAATCAGCAGGCCGCCGCCGCCGCTACTGGTCTAGCTAGCCCGCGCAACCATCCGAGTAGTTGTGCGTCCAATCCGGCGCAAAGCGAGGGCAGATTTCCGGTGGACGACATCCTGGTAATAATTATTATCTCTCGAATGCTTGCTCCATTGATATGCCTATTAATTGAGTAGCTAATTTTGTATCGTTATGTAGGAGCCTACGAAGTGCACGCTCCAAGTAAGATATGCCTCCGTTGCGTTGAGCGCTGCGTGGGGCATGGCATATCCGTCTGGTATCGAGGCCAGGGTGCACAGTCAACCTTTAGCAACAGGCTTCGCAAAAGTGTCAGTAGATGGGGTAAACACCAATTTTGAGGTCGTCCCACTACCGAAGCCCACCAACGACGAGCTCGTGACTTTAGGGCAAGCCATTGGATCCTTCATCCGGGGCCCAAAGTGATATCTGCCGAGGCTTATTCACGGTGGCGGATCAGCAACGTCTGCGGTGCCTTCTCCACAAGGGCAACCGAACCGGACCGCTACCGAACAAGTGCAACCTCCACCACCGGTGCTACGTAAAGTCGACCAACGATCGGGCGGCAAGGGCAGCAAGGGCAAAAGCAAAGCAAAGACCAATGATGAAATCTCGTACAAGCCATTAGCTCGCAAATTAGTGCTTGGCGAGCCGTTGCTCGAGGAAAAGGCCCTCCAACGCCTAGCATATAGTTGCGTGCAATTGCACATGTGGTACATGCAACAGTCCAATAAACCAGAGCAAGAGCGGATCTCAAGTATCTCTATCAAATTCTTGCCGAGTGATTTACATCACAATATGCAAAACGGTGTCTTCGTAGTCACCTTTGATGATTTATTCGATCTTTACACGCTCAACACTGGACGTCTCTCTCATGCGATCTTTGGGCGTTTGTAAGTGTGTACAATCACGATCTCGATTCATGTCATACCGATAAATTTCGTATAATTTGTTGATTTCTTGTGTATATATGTAGCCACATGCTGAGTAAAGCTAGGGCATCCAAAGCATCGGTTGGTTTATTGGACCCACACATGGTCGCCAAGTATACCATCGACGAGGATAGACCCTTCGTCCAGAGGTACATTGCGCTGGACTGCTGGATTACGCGCGATGAATACGTGCTTATGCCCTACAACCGAGCTATCATTGGATTTTAATAGTGATTGTACCAAAATGGAACATGGTATATTACCTTGATTCCCTAAGTAAGAATAAAATGGACTTCACACTTATCACCAAGTAATCGATGCGTAAGTACATTTTCTCCATACATACCTATATTGTACTCTTTCTTTCCTTCCGAATGACTAAGGTTAATCTTTTGAATCACGTAGGGCGTTCGAGATGTACGTTGCAAAGGAGGTGACTCCAAGCCAGGGGCCAAAGGCCTGACACATGCTCGAGATTTTAAAGTATTCGCTATTACACATTAATTAATCCTATGCAACAGTTTGTAGTAATTAATGCCTCTTGAATTGACACATTCTATTTTTGCGGTGCCACCAAGCGGTATGGGCAACACATGTGGCTACTACGTTTGCCACCACATGGAACTACTCCTCGATTCTCGAGGATTACCAATCCCAAGGTTTGTCAATCTTCCCATAATTACTTCATACTTATCATGTTATATATACGCACATTGATATTCCTATCGACAGGCTGCATTTATCCCGTCATCTGCATTGAAACAGCCTGACCTTGCCCGAATTCGATCAGAGTTAGCGTACTTTTTGCTGACTCAAGTTATAAAGCCAGAAGGACGGTTCCACTGCGCACCATGAGTTTTTATTGCTCTTATCACTCCGGATTTGTAATTGTATATTTCTAAATGGATATTTTATTTCATTTCAATTATTTGCTTTGTGAAATAGATGTTTTATGTTTGTCAAATGAGTGAGATGTGAAGTGCATGTTTTATGTTTGTGAAATGAATTGAGATGTGAATTGGATGTTTTATGTATGTGAAATGATTTCCCATGTGAATTGTATGTATATATCTGCTTGTTTCAGAGGGCATGGCTAGCATTTCCTGAGGCTAGCCATTTAAACAGAAATAGATTTAGGGGTAGAAATCAATATCACGAGCGGTTTTAAGTAAAACCGTCTTCGATATATCAATATCACAGACGGTTTGGAATCAAAACCGTCTGCGATGTATCAATATCACGACGGTTTGGAATAAAACCGTGCGTGATATATTAATATCACGAGCGGTTTTTATTAAAACCGTCGTGATATCGTACATCATGACGGTTTTGATTCCAAACCGTCTGTGATATGTACACCTGAGACGGTTCAAAACAAATGCGTGATAACCTTCGACTATCATCGACCCATAAATTCGGGCGGTTCATATAGCAAATGCGTGATGACGTTTTTCAACCGTCTGTGATGATGATTTACGTAGTAGTGTGTATATATATATGTATATATATGTATATATATGTATGTATATATATATATGTATGTATGTATATATATGTATGTATGTATATATATGTATATATATGTATATATATGTATGTATATATATGTATATATATGTATATATATATGTATATATATGTATGTATATATATATATATATATATGTATATATATATGTATATATATATATATATATATATATATATGAAAAATATCTTTTACTTCAAGTATAATTATATCCACTTCTAATATATATCCTAAACAAACTTGAAATACTCCTTTATCACTTTAGATATACTCATACTAATTATAAAATACTCTAATGTGAACCATACGAATACGAAAAAATTGTAAGGGAATTTATAATTTTTAGAGTATTTTATATATACTTTCATATACACACATAAAAAGAAGTATGTCAAAAAAATATACATACCATCTCTAAAAAATTGTTTATACCACCTATATAATCTTAAATACTCGTATACTGCACGTACATATCATCCATTACGCGAAATACTCCCTAAGTTGTGAGATACAGTATAGGATATAATTATACCTAGAAGTAGAAAAAAGACTTCATATATATATATATATATATATATATATATATATATATATATATATATATATATATATATATATATATATATATATATATATATATATATATATATATATATATATATATATATATATATATATATATATATATATATATATATATATATATATATATATGTATGTATGTATGTATGTATGTATGTATGTATGTATGTATGTATGTATGTATGTATGTATATTAGTCACTTGCTCGTACGTTGCAACGAAATTTATTGAATATGTAGAGAATCATACTATAGAAGAGAGTAATGAAAAGTTGAGAATAGCGCGGTTAGAGAACAAAAGGACGTACGACCACTAACTTGTTTTTTATAATAGTAATGATGTATATGTATATGTGCGCGCCTGGTTATTAGGTAGCCTGGAATGCATGCCGTGACGACTCAAAACATTAGCGATGCAGTTAACGACACAACAGCCATCGAGAGATTTTCTCCTGATATCACGGCGATGATAACTGTCGATTCTTTTTATTTGTGTGAAAACAGTAAATTACTTATCTTAACTCTGTTTATGTATTCTTTTTACATAGTCTCTAAACTAGAAAAAAGATATATTAGACTTAGAGCAACTCTAAGAGAAGAGCTAAATCATTTTCTAATGGTAAATTTGGCTATTATTGGAGAAAAAACGTCTCCAATAGACTCTGTAAATGACTCTCCAAATTTAGTAGCTCTCCATCCCTCCTCCTTCGCTCTCTATTTTTGGATAGCCTACCTCGCTCACCATCCAGCCTCTTGGCGCGGTCGGCGTTCCTTCCCGCACTGCCGCGCCCCATTCCCCATGCGCGCCTCTAGTTTAGATAGCCTGTTGGAGTAGTCTTGTTTTTTTAGGTGAGATTCATTTTAGAGAATAGCTAAATCACTAAATTTAGATACTTCTTTTGGCTAATCTCTTGGAGTTGCTCTTAACGGGTCAACGTAAAAATGAAACAATCTTTTCTTACAAATGCAGTTAGAATGCTTTTCTAAAGCGTAGGAGGCTGCGTCAATTCCTTTAGTTAGATCAAGCAGTGCGATCGGTAGTTGGGATTAATTAACAGTGAGGCGCAAAACTTTCGAGTCAACGTTCGTCAAAAAGAATGTCATGAAATTTTAGAGCGCCAAGAAACTCAAAAACTCCTTTTGCATGGTGGCACTCTAGCCATCAAGAGAGCTAGAACTTAAATAAGTTGAGAGTCAATTCGTGGCCCTAGCTAGTTATTACTATATTCAAAGCTAAAGTGACCAATAGAGGAAATAAAGCGCCAATTTAGTGTTCTTTAAATCGTTGGTTGTTTCGCAATCATTTCAAATTAACTTGCTCCATGGACTTGCTCGTGGTCATTCAAAAAGGAGTCAACAGCCGGCCCCTCTGAAATTTTTTAGGGGCAATGATTTGTAATGTGAAAGGGCCGCCCCAACCACTACAAAATAACAACACCAATTTGAGTAGAAATTTCACAAGGTGCCATGTATTTTGTTTTCTTCATTATGAAAGTTCAAAAGGTGTCATTGTATACATTTGTCTTTCAGCGTTGTGGAAATACAATCTTGATTGAGTGAGAACTTTCACATGTATAATAGACGATGTTTCCTCTTCAACGTCAGCAGCTTATATTACATTTTTGTTTGTGTCATGGAGAATGTCGTTGTTGTGTGCCTAATTTGCAAACAACATGCTTATATATTACGTTGTCACTTTCCGCCCTGTAACATCTCAAAAATTAGATATTGAAAAATACGAATCAGACGCTAGTGCGCACACTTCTATATAATGGGCACATGTCCACGGAAACACAACCATTTATTAACTAATTCAACCACTTGAAATTATAAATGTGCTAGTCAACAGCGCATGAATGTGCATGGGCCACATGTTTTAAATAATGTTTTTATTATAAATCACTTTATTTTTTTTACATTAATTGATATATTTATTCCAAAATTTATTACTCTGGAATTCATATGGAAATTGAATTGCTAGTTTTCAATTATATTCCAAATTTTATTTTTCATTATATTTGACATGAACTCTTTTTTTAATTTAAACAGTTATAACTCGGATCCGTCATGTGGACAACTAAATATTTTTATTTTTTTTCAATTAACATAGGAATTTTATCGAAGTGCCTAATTTTCATGTGTATATATACACTACTTAAAAAAGAAGTTGGTGGTGGTAGATCATCATCCGCTCCAGTTGGTGATTCATCTGCCACCATGTCCTCCACTTAAAATCACACACCGATAGGTGGGACTGAGTGATCTTCGCGGCCGCAGTGTTAGCCCCATCTCGCTCGATCCCTTTCCGATGCAATCCCTCCCCTGTTGCGCTGTTTACCTCTACCTTCGACCTACCTAATCAAGCTCTTGACTATGGCGGCATGAAGCTTAGTGAGGCTGCACAACTACAATGCTGCCATCGGATCGAAAAGGTGGTGATCATTTGGGCTTCTTTTTGTGGCTTATGGCTGAAAAGCACTGTAGCTGGTTGAAAAAATACTGTAGCTGGCAGAGGCTTATTTAGCATAATTAAATTTAAAAATTTAAAAATATGTTAGCCCATTACGTATAATATACGTCATCACAGACGGTTCAAAAACGTCATCACAGACGGTTTTGTGAACCGTCTGAATTTATGGGTCAGTGATAATACGAGGTCATCACAGATGGTTTTCGAACCGTCTGTGGTGCAAATATCACAGACGATTTTTAGTTAAAAACCGTCTGTAATATATAGTTATCACAGACGGTTCTTAGTTTAAAACCGTCTGTGATATGTAAATATCACAGACGGTTCTTAACTAAAAACCATCTGTGATATTTATAAATCACAGACGGTTTTTAACTAAAAACCGTCTGTGATTATAACTATCACAGACGGGTTTTAGTTAAAAACCATCTGTGATATTCCCTTCTACTCCTAAACAAGCAAATGCCCTCTGAAATGCTAGCCATGCCCTTTGAAACAAGCAGATCAATTTACAAACAAGAACAGACGAGCAGGTTACACATCCAATTCACATCTCAATTCATTTCACAAACATAAAACATTCATTTTTATTAAGATTAGAGCATACCATTACAATATCCCAAAACAACGAGCAGATTACACAACAAGAACAGCAGGTTACACAACAAGAACAGAGAAAAAGATTACAATATCCCAAAACAACAAGCAGGTTACACAACAAGAACAGAGAAAAGCAAAGATCCTCTATGCCTTCTCGCCCCTGACGCCCACCATCGTCGGCGTTGATTGAGCGTCTGCACGGTTGGCATGAACTAGTTGCTTCTGCGGTGTCTTGCCTCCCGTAGATTTGTGCGTCGTCTGCAAGGAGGAGGAGAATAGCAAGGAGGAAGAGAATAGCAAGGAGGAGAACAGCAAGGAAGAGGAGACAGGCTAGGTTTTGGTTATATTTATAGGGGAGGGAGAGGAAGGGAGAGGCGGGAGTTCGAAATTTTTGGCGCGGGAACGGAGAGGCGGAGTTACAATATCAGATTGGTGGATTTCTATTGGCTGGGATTGGGTTGAGGAGGATCGACGGGCCCAGCGGTCAGATTATCACAGACGGTTCTATATATAGAACCGTCTGTGATGAATGAATATAACAGACGGTTCCATATATAGAACCGTCTGTGAATTAGAGCACAAAATTTTATATATCGATGCAATATAAGCAACTAGTCTGAAAAGATAAAATAGCAAAGTTTTATATAGCTTATATATACTCATTTGAAAGGTTTCGACGAGATCTAAAACTTTTCAGTTGAAGCAAAATCCAAATTCCGAAAGGAAGACCAAGACAAGTGCAAAAACAAAAACCAAAAACTTGCGACGCAGGTTTAGGTCCAAAGATGGCCAATTTTTGGGGTCTTGGAGGGCAACTAATGCAAGCGGGTCAATTTTTTTTAGATCGGGCTCGTCGTTAGCTTTCCAACGAGTACAAGAACGTCGAAAACGGACACCGTATGCAAAAGTTATACCCGTTTTACTGAAGGTGTGTCAAAACTGAACCATACTCAGACTTAAGCGGGAAAATATGAAATTTTGAGGAATTGCAAGGCGGGAAACGTATCACATACGGTTTTATTATAAAACTGTCTGTGATACTAGAATATCACAGACAGTTTTATAATAAAATATAAAACCGTCTGTGATATTCCAGATTATCACAGACGGTTTTATAATAAAAACCGTCTGTGATATTCCAGTATTACAGACGGTTTTATATTAAAACCGTCTGTAATACTGGAATATCACAGACGGTTTTTATTATAAAACCGTCTGTGATATTCCAGTATCACAGACGGTTCAGCGGTAAGAACCGTCTGTGATACTCCTTTTTCCCACCACAAATACCACAGATGGCCTCCAAATTAAAACCGTCTGTAATAGTGTACATCACAGACGGTTTCACAAAACCGTCTGTGATTTGGCGTCTAGTATTAGGCTTTCTGTAGTAGTGATAGCAACTAGCGAGAGACTCGCTATTCATTGTTGCATCACCTACACATTTGAAGTATGAACTAGAGCATATCCAATCCACTTATAATAGTGCATTACTTTGTCACAATTTATATTCTCTTGGCAATGAAAACTTCAGATCAAATAAGATGGAAAAGCTGTAATTTGCGTAGTCATCTTGCCAAGATTTGTGGGTTTAGTTGAAGGATGTGACCATGAAGATCCAGCAATGCATGCGAGTGCAGTATTCACACTAAGAAATATGGAATCACTGACTAATCTCATGCATGCAAACAAGTCAGTTGTTATATGTGTATATATATGTGTGTGTATGAAGCCTCGTTTCTATTCCTAGGAGTAGTTACTCCCTATGTCACATCTCACAGGGTAGAGAGTATCTCATGTAACAGAGGGAATGTACATGTATTATATGAGTATATAAGATCATCTAGGTGGTATGTACATTTTTTAGATATAATCTTTTTTATGTGTGTATATGAAGGTATTTACAAAATACACTAAAAACTAAAACTATAGAATCCCTTACAATTTTTTCATGTGGTTCACATAAGAGTATCTTAGAATTAATATATAAATATATCTAAGGTGATAAAGGAGTACATTAAATTCATTTAGGTGGTATATCATGGGTGGGGGTAACTACACCCAGGAGTAGGCGAAGTCACTCCCTATGTCATATCTTACAACACAGAGAGTTTCTTGCATAACGGAAGGTATGTACGTATAGTATTCGGCTATATAAGATCATCTAGGTGTATGTATATTTTTTAGACAAAGTCTTTTTATGTGTGCATATGAAGGTATTTGCAAAATACACTAAAAACTATAGACTTCCTTCTAATTTTTTATATGGTTCACATTGCAGTATCATAGAATTAGTATATAAATATATCTAAGGTGATAAAGGATCACAACCAAGGAGGGCTGTGAATGGATGTGTCACAGCCGAGGAAGGTTGTGAATGGTTTTGATCTACTTTTAACTAAGTTATATGAGTGTTATTTCATTACATGTCAAATGCTATTTATAACTTTGTTTGCAAATTATTACTTATTGATATTGCTAAATGAAATATGCTTTATGCTAAAAATAACTATAAGTCTTACTGAGTACACAATGTACTCAACCGTACATATATTGTTGTTTATTAGAGAATAAATATTTCATGCCCGACGATGCATATTTCGCCCTTAGCACCAGTGAATTTGACGAGGGGTCCTTCTAGAGTTTGACTCCAGTTGGTTGCCTGCGGGTTAACATGACAAATCG
This sequence comes from Dendrocalamus sinicus, assembly GCA_036346575.1. NCBI lineage: Eukaryota > Viridiplantae > Streptophyta > Magnoliopsida > Poales > Poaceae > Dendrocalamus > Dendrocalamus sinicus. Next base: position 15,520,340 of record CM070665.1, on the reverse strand, counting down.
TCGGATACTTTTGTTATTAGACTTCTACTGAATTTTGTTCAAGACTTTGATGCTTATTTGGCCAGTCGGCCTTATGTATATACATACTCTTTTATCCCTCGCTTATATATCATCCTTTTGTTGTTAGCTATTTATTTGTGATGTGTATAGATGTGGTCTCAATAATATAAATGTGTGTACTAGCTACTGATCATGAAATTAGTATAAAATACATGCAGTGATCCCTTGGGTCCCCACAGCCCACCTGGCCCGTCCCATCCATACGCCGCGAGGATGCGATGTCCTTCTCCTCCTGGTGCCAGATCTACGCCGCGCACGCCACTTGCCCGCTGCCCGTGCACCGCCACACCTGAGGCATCGCCACTGCCTGCCATGGGAGGTATGTGTTTATTTTGTTGCAATATTTTTTTCATGTATGCAACAATTGGTAACAACCAGTGTAACATCGAGATTTTTACTAAATATTTTTGTTGCATATATGACCGAGAAAATATTATATATAAAGCTTAAAAATGTTGCAATTAAGTGTACGGAGCTAGCGCCTGGATTGGATATCCGGTGATTGGATATCCGGTCCAAACCAGACACTAGCAAATCTCAAATATGTTCATAATTGTAAATTCGGGGTCGCATACAATTACAGCCGACTAATAAAAAAAAGCATCTCCTCGGGCGTTTTTACTTTACAGAGGCTATTGAGAAGACGGCAAGCCTCGCCTCATGGTCGGCGCCTCCGCAACTTCCCTCGCCCCATCCGCACCCCTTGTCTCCCGCGGCAGTTTTCTGCTTCGGCGTGGCTGCGGCCGCCTCCTCTCCGCCACCTTCATGTCCTACTCTCTCTCTCTCTCTCTCTCCGCCCTCCCCTGAGCAGTTGCAACACGGTCCGACTTTCGCTGTAGAGATCGCTTGCTGGTTCGTTGTCCATGTGTGCTCTGCACAACATGAGGTTCGTCGTAATCGACCAGGAGCATGTGCTCGGCGAGGATCTCGTCTAGTCAGGCGTCAGCCATGAGCATCCATGACATCAAGGCGTGTATGATCGCGAGCTCCTCGTCCTCTGATTCATACGTTCTCGGTGTTCCCCTGCTACTGTAATGCCGGGGAAGATGACGACAACCTCGAAATCCATCTCCAGCAGAAGCAGCGAAGGGGAACACTAATATGATTGTGTTATGTTGATCTTTTCTATATCCAATTTGATTTGGTGCTCAATTTTGCTTTTTATTCACCATGAAGTTTATTGCAAGTTTGCACAACATGAGGCAGTGCTGTTTGGACCTATCACTGTAATCCAAACAACAAATTACTAGTGAAAATATATACAGGGTAATTGAAGGATACCGTGTGCACAGGGAATTGCAAGCGTTTTCTAATTCGGTTGTTTAGTGTTCGGAGGTTGCCAAGCAGGCCCTAAATGAGTTCCCTCTCACGTCTTTCGTCTTTCGGCTGCAGAAGAATATCGAAGAAAAACAGACGTCTCGTCTCTGGCCGCTGGAAAGCCGATGCCGCGTTACCACGGACTATTCAACGGTGCGCAACACAGCCCAATAATGCCCTGCAGCGAATAGCCCATCAAGCCTTCTCTCCCTCAGTATTCAACTGTTAAATTTCTAATCGCCGAATTATGATTGTGAACTCCCAACCATAAATTTCTAACCTATAAAAATGGTTATGAGAGATTTTATTTCAGATGATTAGGAATGATTTTTCCTCTCACAATTGATAAGGCCAAAAAAAGAGCATCTTAAAATAAGTTGCCATTTAAGCTCTGTCAAACTCACATTGCTCAGAAGTCAGAACTCAAAACAGGGATAAACGGGGCATTTTTATACAACGATGGTAACAGATGCTTAGCAGATGGTCCAATGAGCGCCATATATGAAAAATAGGAGAGTATGTATTAAAAGATTGAACCATTCATACCCTAGTTCCAGGAGATCTCAGGAAACATGCTCCTTTGTCACGAATATGTTTCAGTGAAATTTATATTTCACAACTCTGGCCCTCTTAGCAGCTCTAAAACTGTACCATTACGGTTTTACAGCTCTGTTTCTTGCCTATTATTCATGTGGCTGTACAATTGCAACAATCTCTTTTCATAGAATTTAAACAAAGATACTAAGGAACCCTTGAATTCTGCAAAGATCTCACATTCTCTACTCCAATGCAATGGTCATAGGAATCTTCACCATGACATGTTCACCAGAGGTCAATTGGGGAGGGTTCGTTTCTTCTGATTATGGCTCGTGGCTTATGGCTTATATTACAGTAACTACTTTTCAAACGGTGTGTTTTTTTAAGGCAGAGTCAACATAAAGATTATAATAAAAATATACTGAGTTCAGTTATATTAGCTAAAATCACATGCGACTATTTTTCTGTGCGTACTGCCTCTCACAAATAGCCAAAATTCAAAAATTTAAGTCATAAGCCACAGCCCAAAAGAACTCACTCTTAATTAAGGTCCACTCCTATAGAATTTTTCCCCATAACCAAAGACGATACCATGCAAATTAAGTTCACATTATTTCAACAAGTTCTTCGTAAATGATACACATCCACTAGATAATATAATATAGTTTTAGGCAAATACAATAAGAATGTTTACATGGTATTATATGAGCGCAGAAGATGGCACAACGGAAATTTTCAGGAATTGTTATGAAGAAATATAATGACGAGGAATAGTACATCACCCCGCTTATTTAAGTCAATTCATCATCTACCTTTCATTACCTCTCTGAAGCCTCCTCTTAAGTCATTTACGTTGTACTTTTGTTGAAATTGCCGCCAAAATGAAGACAGTTATCAAGGGCCAAAGGGCTGCTAACACTCCGGTAAATATAGTTGAAGACCTCAGCACTGCCCGATTCCCAATTCTACTACGTAAGGCTCTTGCTATAATTATGGTATCCGGAAGTTCTGCCTGTCCGAGGTATAGCGTCATAGCACACACCATCACACAAATTGTAAAATTGTAATGGCAGTGATGTGAGCAACTGGAGCCAGCACCGTATACACACCCATTGCAAAGGCAGCAGCCATGCTTGCTACTGAACTGGTCACTAAAAATAGAGATGAATTGAAGTGCCATTCGCGGACTGGCAAGTCAACCATAGCCATTCCGGAGTACATGAGACCCATGGTGGATATAGCGGAGCAAATGAATGCAAGCGTGTTGGCCACCATAAATGCATTAAAAGTGAACCTCCCAGCAAGTGTCGGTGTGCCCCCATTAATGCGGTCGTCGGCTTTGTAACCTCCAGGCAAGGCAAAAGTTGCACCAAATGTGACCGTCGCAATTAACACTGAACCAATTGCCAAAGTTTGTGTTGAATCTTTCAATTTATCAGACTCTTTGGCTTCATCAATTTTTTGATGCATGTACTGTTGTACAAAGTGATCTGCTCGATAATTTCCATAACAACTATCAGCGTAAGTTAATGAATGATGTATCAGGTTCCTTCGGCCCTGCAAAAGCAAACAGGAACAAAAAGAAATGTAAATCACTACTAATTTCTTCACTATAAGGGAGCAGTTTTGGAAACACAAATAGTACAACATATATTACCCTCTCATAAAAGAACCCTGGAGGAATCACACTTGCTGACAAATAGATAGCAGTTTGCCCATTGTAATTTGGTATATTCAAACCGGCTTGCGAGTTACCTAGTAGAGAACAAAAGATCGGCAGATTCCCCGCCTGGACAGCTAGGTGAATTGCGGTGTTCCCATCAATATCTTGCATATTCAAGATAGGCGCAAACCTTGGTTGTCGGCAAGCATATGCAACTATGTGATTCCTTTCATTCTCAACAGCGACATGAAGGAAGGTCCTTCCCCGAAGGTCGCATAAATTTGCGCAATCAGGACACTTTTCAAGCAAACTAATGACTGCCTTGAGCCAACCTTGCGATGCAGCAGTGTGTATGGGGAATGAACCACTTATGTCTGGCTGATATGCTGAAGATGGATTACCTTTCAGTAGTAGTGAAATACTTTGTACTATCCCCCAAGAAACAGAAAAGTGAAGAGGGGTGCTTCCATATTTGTCTCTTTGTTTTGTGAGGTCATTGTTCCATTCTAACAACAATTCTGTCATACCTGTAATAGGGCCCAAATCAAAAAGAGAAAATACACTTGCTTCAACAAAACTAAATAAAATCGACTCTGAAAAGGCAAAGAAGCTTGCTAGGTTCCTCGCAAAAAAAGCAGCTAGCGAGATTATTAAAATATTCCAGTTATGTACAGTTTTCAGTGTCAATTCCTCATGCCTTGATGTAACCCAAACTGTACCAATCATATTATATAAAGGGAAACGAAATTTGGTAGATTTTTCTGCTGGCACAAGGAGCAGGTACAAGCCAAACCAATGAGCACTCAACTTAATGAAAAAGTGTAAATAAACCTGCACAGGCTAACATATTTTAAATAAGTGTATATTTTCTTTTGTAAAATATAATGGGCATTACACGTTAGTGGATTTTTTTTTTGAATTCCAAGAAGCTGTAGAACTTTAAAAATTTTCATACTCTATTTTTTGCCAGCTTTTGTACACTACCCTTTCTCGTTCCTTGAATGTTGTACGATGGATGTGATTAGAACTCCTTAACATCAGCCATATATACATGGTCCTAGCCGGAACATATGCATTGGTTTGAAGGATTGGGCGCATATACTGATAATATTTTTCCCTTTTTTCGATTAATGTGAGGCTTTTGCATTAATTGTTTTACAATTAATGTAGTAATTTATACCCTTTTTTCTCCTCCTAGGAGCAAGGTGGAAACTTCTAGAGGAGCCTCCAATTCCAGTATTTGTGCATGGCTTTTGTAATTTGAATTGGAGATGGTCAATTATTAGCTTATTGCCGGACATGCCTCCAATTTCGACCAGTTAAACTCTTTCTTTGAATTTGTACAATATAAGCTATAAGATATATCACTTAGAAAAATTGGATGAACATGCATGACATTTTCCTTTTCCCCGATACGTGTTATCTTTTTGGTTTTCATGATTATATTAGTAGAAACCTGCACTTGAATCCGGCCCTATCTCCACACGTTTTATCTTTTGGGTAGCATGGTTCGCAAGTATTGATGGTCTTTTCGGCACAAGTTCTTTCCTAATCAAGTCCGATTCTACATGTCTGGTTGGCACAATTTTTTTCTTGCGTCGGATCTGTCTAAAAGAATTGTTGTCTTGTTTGATAGTTTTGTACTTGTATGCAAACACTTATTTGTGACGTAGGATATCAAGGATGTTAGAAGAAATAAAATAGCCATACTGATACTTAATCTTAACCGTACATTGTCTAGGTAAAGAAAAATAGATGATCAAGATGTTTTGTTTTTTATTAATATGAGAATTTATAGCTATTTTTTCTCCGATTAATGTGATAATTTCGAGTCATCAATCGTGCATCTGCATGGGCTACTTGATCAAGTAATTATGTCTTTTTCACTGTTAAAACTATCTAGAAATTTAATTGAAATTTTCATATTCGGATTGCAATATTTTAGTTTTGGGTTTTTTAGCTTTGAATTTTAAATATTTATATTTAAATTTTTAGCTTTGTACGATGGATCTATATTTTTAAATTTTAACCCTGTGTATTATAGTTGTACTAAAAAGAAGTATTTTAGTATCCGGCCACGTAGTTGTGTAGGGTTATAGTTAGTTTTTAAATCTTTAATTCCATATTTATATATTTAGGTACCAAAATTATTTCAAATGTTTTATCTAAAATTTACATATATTTTACATCCCGCTCATTTTACAACTCTTCCTACTCGGCACGTATGGTTCGCTCTTTATATAATACTATGCTATACATCACTATTCTATGTATATTTGGAGGTTAAATCCCAAGCCTTGGATGGTATAGATGGAGCAAACTAACATGTTAGATTTTTTTTTCTTTTTCTCTCCAATTAATGCGAGAACTTTTAGTCTTTTTCTTTTATCCGATTAACATGGTAATTTATAGTTTTTAACCTCCTAAGATTAACATGAGGGCTTCTAGAGTAAGGTGTAATGTATAGCTTTTTTCTCTGCCTAGGAGTAAGGTGGAGACTTCTAGAGGAGCCTCGAATTCCAGTATATGTGCATGGCTTTTGTAATTTAAATAGGACACGGTCAATTATTAGCTTATTGCCGGACATGCCTCCAATTCCGATCAGTTAAACTCTTTCTTTGAATTGTACAATATAAGCTGTAGGATATATCACTTAGAAAACTTGGATGAATATGCATGATATTTCCCTTTTCGCCAATATATGCTATCTTTTTTGTTTTCATGATTAGTGCTCAATTGGGCTGAATTTTGGTGGCTTATGGCTAAACTTTCACTGTAGCTAGCTAAAATTACACTGTAACTGATGGTGGCTTATTTGGTATAATTAAATTTAAAAATGGAAAAAATGGGTTAGCCCATCGCATATAATGCAAACGAATAAGAGAAAAAAGAACCGGTAAAAATGCTCAAAATAAGCTGAAAAGTCAGAAAAAGACGAAATTTAGAAATAGTAAAAAAAATAAATTGGAATCCAGAAGCCAAAGCTCAAATGAGTGGGCTTGCACTTGAATCCGGCCCTATCTCCGTACGTTTTATTTTTTGGGTAGCATGGTTCGCAAGTATTGATAGTCTCTTGGGCACAAATTCTTTCCTAATCAACTCCGATTCTACATGTCTGGCTGGGACAATTTTTTTCTTACGTCTGATCTGGCTAAAAGAATTGTTGTCATGTTTGATAGCTTTTTACTTGTATGCAAACACTTATTTGTGACGTAGGATGTTAGAAGATATAAAATAGCTATATTGATACTTAATCTTAACCGTAGATTGTCTAGGTAAAGAAAAATAGATGATCAATATGTTTTGGTTTTTGATTAATGTGAGAATTTATAGGTATTTTTTCTCTGATTAATATGGTAATTTCTAGCCATCAACTCGTGCATCTGCACGGCAACACAGGCTACTTAGATCAAGTAATAATGTCTTTTTCCCTGTTAATACTATCTAGAAATTTAATTGAAATTTTCATATTCGGATTGCAATTTTTAGTTTTGGGTTTCTTAGCTTTGAATTTTAAATATTTATATTTAAATTTTTAGCTTTGTAAGGTAGGTATATATTTTTAAATTTTAACTCTGTGTATTATAATTGTATTAAAAAGAAGTATTTTATCGTCTAGCCACGTATTTGTGTAGGATTATAGTTATTTTTTAAAATATTTAATTTCATATTTATATATTTTGGTACCAAAATTATTTTAAATGTTTTATGTAAAATTTACATATATTTCAATGTAGCAATTTACAGAACGCATGCACATGACTTTCCTTGAATTCTTTGTAGAATCTGATCTATTAGTGCTCCTACTTTGACCTGCTTTGGAGCTTGGAGACCGGATGCCTGCCCATAGCCACATATATGTCACAATCCGATTTGCATCTCAACTAATTAAGTGACGCTAACTCGATGGCCATGGAGATGTAAATAGATATTGTTTGCTGCAGGTTCATTAACCGGAGAGGAGTCATGAACCTTTATATAGTCCAAATGAACTTCCATGCCTGAGGTAGCAGTAGTGGAGTATTTGAATTGGACTCTTCCTATTCGACACGTATGGTTTGCTCTTTATATAATCATATGCTATATATACATCCCTATGCTACGTATATTTGGAGTTAGGTTAAATCCCAAGCCTTGGATGATATAGATAGAGCAAACCAACGTGTTAGATATTTTCTTTTTCTCTGATTAATGTGAGAATTTCTAGCTTTTTTCTTTTATCCGATTAACATGGTAATTTATAGCCTTTTCACTTCATAAGATTAACGTGAGGGTTCCTAAAAAAAGCCTCTAATTGGTATAAATATAGGTAGATAGAGAAAAATTATAAATGTACCGCTGTAAAGGTATGCACTATGAAAAAAATACCAACTAAAAATTAAACAGGCTTTGTTAAGTTGTCATGTACCTTACATTTATATTAGAAAAAATTAAATAAAGATCAACAAGGGAAAGCATATAACATCCCAAAATTTCAAATTATAGTTTAATTTATGTTTAAATAATCATTTCTGCATTTTGGTATAAGCCGCAATTATTTCAAAATTTCAAATTATAGTTTAACAACCTAAAAGCTATAAGCCATAACTAAAAGTTATAAGCCGCAGCAAAAAAAATAGGCCCATCTTTGGTGCAGCCCTTTCAAGGCCAGTGTATTTTGTTGAGGAACCATTGCTGGCGACCAGTCGATCGATTCCTCTGCTTAGAACAAATCGGATCAATCACAGAAGACAGAATAATAGATTGAACACAGAGAGAGGTAGAGAGAACTACTGGTCTTTCTTTATTGCTTTCAATTGCATGTGTGTGTACAAAATCTGTCGGTACGGCTCTCTATTTATAGTCTAGGTGGGGTGCCCATAATAGGCCAGGTCTGCTGGCCTGGGCCTAGGTTTCCTAACATAGTTTTCTTGTCTTTGAAATAAATAGCAGAGCTCTGCCCGTTTAAAAGAAATGTCCTTGTGGCTAGCCTAAAGATGTATGCGTCTAGCACTTGTACACAAGTGTATACGTATACGTACAAGGAAGCTAATTAATTTGATGACCGTACGCATGGACGTAGCATTCCTTTTTATCATGTAACGGAACATGATGAAATGGGAAGCTGGAGTGTTTGCCGCTTGGATTAATTTAGACATGCTGATTTATTGGAAGGTCATTAGTTAACGTACCAAATCCGACGAATCCGTTACGACCTAAGAAGTCTTCACGAATAGACGGCCAGGATTTAGTGTCTCTTACCTCTAAGAGGGTAAGATGGTGTACCACAACAGATCTCTAAATACAATCCAATATGGTACTCCATCTCCATCTGTCTCAAAATATATGACATACAATAGTTTTTTATCAAACGAAGCAAATAAAGCTTACGTGGTCACTTAGGGTTAAAGGAAACTGGCTCACAGCTCCAATTATTATTAACTTAAGAATCAAAATTTTTAAAACGTACCGTACCAGTCAATTGTTGATAAACATGCCCACAAATAGACAAACAAACTAATGTATGGATAAACATGCCCACAAAATAGACAAACAAAACTTATGTATGGTAGTACAGTAGTTACCTTTGTTCCGAATAGCAGCGGCATGTAACGCATTTTGTCCGTCTGGTCCAGAGTATGATAGTTGGTTGTCTTTCGCGTACAATTTATCTGCAGTGTGGTACTTCCCTAGCAGGATGGCTAGGTACAATGGTGAAGCGCCTAGACTTGGGACACGGGCCAATTCTGAATCCTCTGTCAATAGCAAGACGGCTATATCCTCATTTCCACTACGGATTGCCTCATGCAACACTGTCTCCCCACGCTTGTTCTGCTTTCTAAGTAATGTCTTCAACTTCTCATTGCCATCTGGCTCACATTTCGCCAAATATACAAGATAATACACCATTCCGTAATTCCCTGTCCGAGCAGCACAGTGCAGCGGCGTGTCGCCCATCATGTTGGTCGCATCCAAGAGGTGCTTGGCTTTGCTGTAGATCACATAAACGCTATATAGGAAGTTTACCCCCAAGGATCCTGCCACAAGAAGCACGATGTTTTTTTGGGACCAATTCATGCTGTGACTGACTACTGTGTGCGTTATATGTGTAAGCAGTTCATGCGTACCAGATTTTGCTACGACATGGAGGGCGGTGTCTCCCTGTGGTGTCGTTCCAGCCAGGATCGACTCTGAAGGGGGTACAGCAGGTTGATCAACACCCTGCTGTACTGCTTCAGGAGGAGTTTGCTTTATGTCTGAGCTCCCATCGGTGTTGTTGGCATTGCCAGCTGGCTGTTCTGTGACTTCCTTGGAAGCCAAGCTTCCATTGGAGGCGTCGTTAGGCTGATCTGGGCCTTTTTCGACTGCATCAGTAGAAGTTGGCTGCACAGCTAAGCTTCCATTCGGTACATCTTTCACGTCGAAGGTGCCTTCGTCGGGCACGTCAACGACGACCTGTGGTGCCACCGCCGCTAGGCGCACAGGTGAATCTCCCCAGCTCAGAAGATTCTTTAGCTCCTTGTAATCCCCACTGCTCGAAGCCATTAGCAGCGAGGGTTGCATGACCGACGGGGATAGGCAAGACATCGCGACCTCACCCACTGGGGTGATGGGGTTCTGTGGTAGCTCGGTGTTAATCGGCTCCATCGCCACCAGCAGCTGCTATAGGAAACCAATAATTTTTCTCGAGCAAGAGGTTTAAGATGGAAATGTACGCGCGCTTTCGGAAAGTCGTGGTCGGTCAACCGGGTGAGTCCACGCGACGCTTTTTTTTCGCCGTAGTGTTTTTTTCGCCTTAGTGTTTGGTTTTTGTTCGAGTAAATAAACTACTAAATAATTGAGTTATCTAGTTGAAAGTTATCTAGCGAATAGTTGAAATAGCTAAAAAGTGTCGAAAGTAAAATAATCTAGTTGTCTGTAATTAAAAAGCTAGGAAACTAAAAATCGCTTGGAAATAAATTAATTTATTATCATTGGCACGAACCAACCATACAATTACACCGACAGCAACAATAGTAATGGTATTGTTGTGTATCTAGGTCCTGCTCATTTCAATTTGAACTTCTAGTTTGTCTTATTTTTCATTATTTTTGAATTTTGTCTTTTAGCTTTTTAAAGCTTTTTTTGCTGGTTCTTTTTTCTCTTAGGGTAATTTTTATTTTTAATTTTTTTAAATTTAGTTACGTCAAATTATCAGTTACAGTTTAGTTTCAATCAGTTACAATACAATTTCAATCATAAATCAACTTATTTCATCCTTACCGGCACCTAAAAGGAAACACGACAAAAAAAATATATGGGTGTGAACACCCGTGACCCGGCGGCCATGGGAACGCACGCGGTGGGTTCAAAGAAAAGGAAATCTGGACATATTTGGACCCCTAAACACCCGAAATTCCACTTTTGGCCCCCAAATCAAAAAAATTCCGTTTCTGGACCCCTCCCGACCGCGCGTTCACGAGCTGGTGCCACGTGTCCCGGACGCGTGCCGGCGTGTGATGCGCTGCGCGGCGGCGCGATCGCATGGCGAGCGGCGGGCGGACGCGCTGCCGGCGCGCGATCGCGCGGGCGGCGCGATCGCGCGGTGGAAGCGGCGCGACGCGGAGGAGCGGCGGTCGCGCGGCCGGCGGGGACACGTGGCGCCATCTCGTGAACGCGCGGTCGGGAGGGGTCCAGAAACGGAATTGTTTTGATTTGGGGGCCAAAAGTGGAATTTCGGGTGTTTAGGGGTCCAAATGTGCCCAGATTTCCAAAGAAAAGGAGTTTGCGGAAAAGGGAATCCGATTCGAGATCCATGTGTTTCTTACAACTATATCTTTAAAACAAAACCAAACTTCAATATATTTTGACAACCAAACAACTTTTAACCGGACATGTTTCAACTAGACAACTTTTAACTACACAAGTTTCAACTAGACAGGTTTCAACTACAACTTTTAACTAGACATCTTTTCACTAAACAAATTTCTTTTCTTTAAGCTTAACTAGATAACTTTCAACTCAAAAAATTCCCCACCTTTAAACTTAAAAAATAGTGTATTAAAAAACAGTGCGTCGGGATCAATGGGTCATGCACTGTTCTCCACATCCCAATATCCCCTGCCGAAAAAAGCCCCAGCTCATAGCTTTGCCCCTATGTCCAATCGCACCGCCATAAAAAAGTAAAAACCCCCACCATAGAGGATAGCTGAATAGCTCATAGGTGTCAGAGCACAGAAGCTATGGGTGCCTGAGAAGACAGAAAGTGCAATCAGGTGGAGAAAGGTGGAAAGAGACAGAGAGTGAACACCTTGCCGGTGGTTGAGAGCTCCACGTCATGCACCCTCGCGTTGACGATGATGAGCGCGACTGGTGGTGGATGAAGACGACGAGCTCGACCGGGTGACAGCGGCGAGATCTGGAGGCGAGTGTGAGGAGACTGGATGCTGCGAGCCGGGTCGGGGCGAGGCGTTGGCGACAACGACTAGATCCAGTGAGTCGAGGTCAGCAATGGACGGATCCGAGGGCGAGGAGAGCGGCGTCGGCATGCAGGATGGCGGGGACGGAAGATGGAGGAGGGCGTGGGGGATATGCTGGGGGCAGCTGGATTCGAGGGCGTGGAGGATGGCGGGGGTGGGCAGGGTCAGTGAGAGGCGACAGGATTTACATGGTGATGGCGGAGTGGAAGTTGTGTGTGGGGATGGAGCTCGGGTCGGGAGGGGATCAATAACGGCGGCTCTAACCAGATCCAGTTGGAGCTGGAAGGTGGCAACCAGATCCGATAGGTAAATCATGGGGGTGGTGATGAGAATGCAGCGGTGGAAAGGTGAGAGTGGGGGTGTGAGGAAGAAGGTGTGTTAGGGGGCGGCGCGGGGTGGAGACATAGGGGTGGCTGACAGGTGGACCTAAGGTGGGTCTCTAATATATTCATTCTTTGTAGGGTTCTTATTATAAAATAGTGAAAAAAATATAATGAAAAGGGCTTAAGGCCCTGATCAATATGACTTCAGCTTTTGGCTTCAGCTTATTTTTGCACTATTCATAAATTTCGTCTTTTTCTGAACTTTTGGCTTTTTTTTTAGTTTTTTACCGGTTCTTTTTTTCCTCGTATTTGTTTACATTATACGTGATGGGCTAATATGTTTTTTCTATTTTTAAATTTTTTAAAATTTAATTATGGTAAATAAGCCTCTGTCACTCTGATGCTTTTTTCACCCGACTCTGATGTTTTCAGCCATAAGCCACGAGGCTTTCAGCCGAACCGATCACCACCTAAATTAAAAAATCAACGGGCTGAAATACAACTTCGAAAACACCACCCGAGTCACCATACGTTGGGGAACAGATATATGTAGAGTGGCTTGAACTGATGTCCACGTTGCTATTATGTATTGTATATACTCTAAATTAAAAGTTTTTCATTGTATTGATGCTTTTTTGACAGTTTTTGCAAGAATAACAGCGGTCATACAAAAATAGTGAAAATACAACCTCCACCACATGACTAACATGTGGAACTTATCAACAAATGATATGTACCCAGCGCCATACAGTCACTATACAGCAGAGACACCCCGCAAGAGCTAAAGCTACTTTTGCCACTATTTCACATCATATTTATAAAAATAGCCGTATATGCACCGTATTAACAAAAATGTTGTTTATTCCGTCCGGTGGGCGGCGGCGCGCGCAAGTGTGACAAGTCTTGGCGCGGCGACAGCGCTGCGCGCCTCACTAGATGGTAGGCGACCACCGCCGGTGGCAGACAGCGAGCTTACTGCCGTCTAGTGAGGGAGCAGCAGGTGATTAAGCCGGCTTAATTACCTGTCGTAATTTTTTCATTTAGTAATTTTTTGAATTTTTAAATATATCAAATGAGCTCAAAACATTACAAAAATTTATATACAGTCTCCCAACACAACATACCTCACAATGTAATTTTTGGGAAATTTTATCCATTGTGAATGTTTCTCAAAAATTCATATAATTTTGATATTTTTACGAGTTTTTACATATAGCAAACGAACTTAAAAATTATGAAATTTTATGTAAAGTCTCCTAATATAGTAGTAGTTATTGCAAATAGCCAAAAGAGAAGGACCAAAGTGCAAGTAAGCATCACTGGAAATCCTGGCCGTCGCAACTATATAAACCTCCAGCTGCCTCTTCATTGGGGTAAGCCAGTCACCACGGCAAAAACCCTAAGCCGCTCCCCTGGAAAGAAAACCCATCTGCTCGCCAACCATTTCCTAGCGCCGCCAGAGGGCCGCTCACCGGATCTACGTCTCTGCGACTAGATCCGCCACTCCTACACCTTCTACGGGTGGATCTGCTGCTGCTGGCCTGCGTCCTCTTCATCAGTCCTTCCCACGGCCGGATCTGCAACTTCTCCGACTGAAGCTCCCCGATCTGCTTCCTCTACAGCTGGCCTGCGTCTCTGCTTCTTCATCTCGTGGGATCTGCTACCCCTGCTTGCTGATCTTCTTCGGCTACGCATGGATCGACCACCCCAGTGCTGGACTCACTTCATCCTCGCGACCACCAGTGACGCTACTCCTTCCTCAGCGCCGGATCTGCTCACTGCTGCCTGCTTCCACTACGGTCGACCTTCATCAACTCTTATTCTGGGCTGTCTCATCTCAAACTGTTATTTAGTACTGTGATGTCTATTGTTTTCTTTTGAGATGTTCGAATGGTAGATCTGTTTATGGCATGTGTGTCTTAGTGGATCTGGATGCTAAGAGAGCTATTCCTGTTCTAGCTAATCTGAAATGCTTATGTGGATGCTATTTTCTGGTTAATTTTGATGAATCTCACTTGATGCTTGGGTAGATTTGCATAAGTTTGTTCCTCTGCTAGTAGACTTGATATTTTGCCTTGATGATGTATTGTCTGTCGTTTTAGATTCCATGCCTCTGTTAGGGTTAAATTAGTGCATGCAGATCTGTAGTCTATGTTATGAAAAAAATGATTAAAAAATATATAATAGTTAAGATCTGTTAAGTTTTCTTGTTGTTATTATGCTAGATCCATTTCGCTTATTATATGCAATAGCTCAGTTTGCTTATTTTGTGCATTGTTAGATTTAAGCTTTCTTTCAGTGTTTATCTGTTAATGGCTGTGATATGTTAGTTATAGTAGTAGCAATTTACTCCTCTTAGGCACCTTCTAGCATTCGCCTCTTCCCTCAGTTCTATTTCTTCTCGGTAGACTCTCTTTTCCGCCTAGCTAGTTCTTCCTTCCTATTCTCTGTAGTACGAGCTCTGCGGTCCCTTATCTCAATTAACTTTATTCCCTTCTAGCCCTTAGATCTCTTTCCTTTATTAGTTCCTCTCTTTCTTTTCCCGCTTTTCTTCAGATTTCTGCCTCTCCTCTTGTGTTCTTCAGACAGTTAATCTCCTTCTCTGGTCTTTTCTTCTTCTTACCTCTCATTCTTCTATCTTTCCCCTTAGATCTTTTCTCTCTTCCATTCTAGTTCTTGTTTTCTTTCTTCTCTAGTTATTTCTCTCTTCTTATCTAGATTTACGCGCTCCTCCAGTAGACTTCTGTTATTCAACTCATCTGCTAGTTCTAGCCGTCTTCCAGCCTTATTTTTCTCTTCTGCTCTCTCTCTCTCTCTCTCTCTCTCTCTCTCCCCTTAGCTTTCCCTCTTTTATTCCTGGCTAGTCTTCTTTCTGTCTTTCTCTCGGTAGAGTTAGATTCTCTGGTCCTTCTATTCTTTTCACTTCTTCAGTCAGACACTCTTAATCTCAATTCCCATAGTTCTTCCTCTCCCTTGTCACCTTCTTTTGCAGATTTGTTCAATAGCTTTTGGTTAGTATAGGTTCCTCAGTTAGTCATTTAATCCCAGTTCGTGTGATTTAGCTTTGGTTAAGTAACTTGTCACCGGTACTCTAGTCCCTGTGGAGAACACGACTTTCACTGCTATCTTAGCGGCAGCCCGTTCACTTGCGGGTCTGCAGTTTTGCACGATCACACGTGCAGAAGACGCCACGTGCACTCTCCGGGATAGGTCGGCCGATGATATTACCAATGCTCCCACAAGTTTTATGAATCTTATGAATAAGGTTTTTATGGAGCATTTGGACAAGTTCGTGGTGGTCTTCATTGATGATATTCCCATCTACTCTAAGAATGCAGAAGAGAATGAGCACATATGTGTGTGGTGCTCAAGAAACTTCGGGAACATCAACTGTATGCCAAGTACAGTAAATACGAATTTTGCTTGAAGGAAGTCAGCTTCCTAGGCCATATTCTCTCTGAAGGAGTTTTTGCTGTGATCCTAGCAAAGTACGTGATGTACTAGTTTTTGCTGTTTGTATACAGCGCCAGCGTCTTTGGCACCTCGTACGGCGCCAAAGATCCTGGCGCCATATATAAACAGCTCGGCGCCACAGGATCTGGTGCCGTGATAGGTACACCTGCAAAAAAATAGCAAATTTTGTTGTTTTTCTGCAAAACATATGCACATGCACATATACATATACATTCACACATAAAACATTTGAAAACGTAAACGACAACATCGCATAATTATCAATAAGTCTCAAAATATTACATAACATCACATAAGTATCAAAAGTCTCAAAACATCACATAATTGTCAAAAGTCTCAAAACATCAATAAGTCACTGCCTCTTGGCCTTTCCCTTGCCCTTGGCCAGGGCATCAGACCCTGGAGTGTACGTGCTTGGGGGACGGGCCGAACGACGAGGCCGTTGTGAAGCCTGAGTAGATGGTGTGTCGGGCATCCGCGACATCCCAATCTCGTCGTGGGTAGATGCCTCCTCGTCCTCGTGCTCCTCCTCCTCGTCATCCTGCTCCGCCTCGTCGTCGTCGTCATCGCGCTGACTGAAAGTCGGAGTGCGTGACAAGCTCCTCGTGGACTGGCGCCTGCCGGCGTGTGATGATGAGGCTGCAGCGGCTGAGGCACCCGAGCGCTGGGAGGCCGCCGGTACGAGCACGTCCGAGCATGTGCAGCAACCACAACGACCTGCCGCCCGACTGAGCCGACGTCGAAGTCTCTGCAAGTAATTATATGTCACAATTGCATACATGCTGAATGGATCTAACTTAACGAATTATCTTCGTACCGTCAGGAAGTCCCTCAGGCGGTGGCTCTCGCTGTCCAGGTCGCCAACTGGGTAGCTCAATGCCTCGTCGATCTCACGCACCGAGGTTTGGAGAGAAGTCCCCTAAAGAAATAAGGAAACATAAGTACGAGATAAACGTATTGAACCAAAGTATTGCTTTCCATACCACTCGATCGAGAATCGGAGCGGCCTCGACCACTGTGCCCTCCCTCGCACGCCTGTCGTACGCAGTGTCCTCGTCCCCGGAGGAAGCAAGGTCCGCGTAGTCGACATCGGTCCACTGCTGCCTCAGCCTATAGCGGGTGGCAGTGTGGTACCAGGACAAGTACTCCCGGAAGCTGGCGTTGCTGTGGGGGTATTGTCTCGCTCACAGTTGTCCTCCATCCTCCTCCACCACTGGACGTACTCTCGGTGGTGATGAGCGAAGTCCGTCACCTTTCGTTGGCGGACCCTGTCGAACCTGTACATATAGCAGATGTCAACAATATATGTTAGAGTACGAACCAACAAAAATTTTAAATAAAACAAAAATTGTAACTTGTGAAACTCAACAGAAGTCGACACGTCCTCGGGGGGGGGGGGGGGTAGAACTGCACGAGCCCAAATTGCCGTGCAACTCTGTGGAGAAGGTGAATCTCCACGTCGTAAAAGCAAATCAACGGACACCTCATTCTCCAAATATGGTAGTCCTTGCGGCACATGGTGCTGAGCGGTAGGGCTACAACCTATGGCTCGGAGTAAGGCTCCCACGAGACCTAGTAAGTAAACATACGGGCAAACACACGATTAGCCATGTACAAAAACCAAGAACTATAGGAAAAATAAATGCATTACCAATTTCTTACCATCGTGGGAGACAAGGTGTCCAACTCGTTGCTGAAATCCACGTACGCCCGCTGAGTGGTCGCGAACAGGACTGAGACGCTATCCCACAAGTACGCCACAGTGGGGCCGAGGTCATCCACACCCTGTGGATGCCAAGGCTGCGCCTGGAACACTCGAGGGCGCCCCACAGGAATGCGTGTCCACATCCACACCTGCAGGAGGAAGACGCAGCCACCGAGCGTCGACGTGGGTGCCTTGCGTCTGCAGGCCTCGCAAAGCTGGCGATAAAGGAACGCGAGGACCGCCAAGCCCCAGCTGAACTGTCCAGCGTCGGCCCAGTCCTGCAGGCAGTGGATGCACATCCACGAAGCTGCGTCCCCCGTGGCGTCTGGGAAAAGCACGGCCCCGAACATGTGGAGGACCCAAGCGCGGCAGTGGTAGGTCACCGTGGCCTCGTCCGCGTCCTCAGGGCATCCACCAAAGGTATCCCGCAATCATCTAATGTGGACCCTTGAGACGCGGCCTCGCCTGGCATTGTCTGGGACAGGAGGCAATGGCGTGCCCAGGAAGGCCTCCACACGTGCCCTCCAGCCCTCAGACACCGCTGGGCCGACCACCGGCTGTCCCCTAATGGGAAGTCCAAGTATCATCGCCACATCCTGCAGCGTGACGGTCATCTCCCCGCAGGGAAGGTGGAACGTGTGAGTGTCTGGCCTCCACCTGTTAATAGTACACGGAGAAAAGAATTAGTTACGTACGTAAGAATATAGAAACGAAAACAAACGGACCCGATAGAGAAAATGCACCTGTCGACGAGTGCGGTTAAAGCTGCGGGGTTGAAGATCGGCATGCCCCGCCGTAGTAGGTTAATGACTGTGTGAAGGCTAGCACGGCGAAGCATCGGGGTGTGGCGGTTGTCGTAGGCCATCAAGTGGAACCCATCATGGGTTCGAGGACGAAGTATGTGAATCTCCTGAAAATTGCTATAAAAGTTAGTTGCGTGATGAAAACACATGTACATTTCGACAACACACGTACCTGGCCGTCCTCCGTGAGCCTGCCGCGGTGCTCCCTCTCGTAGAACTCGTTTAGCAACCGATACATCACCATCATGTGCATTCAAAAATACGTTAACAAAAACCGATATACCATATCGGATAAACTTAATTACTAATATCTAAATATTTCTAAACATTCATCAATCTCACTCAAATCAAACCCTAAAAACATATATATTTCTAAACATTCATCAATCTCACTCAAATCAAACCCTAAAAACATATATATTTCTAAACATTCATCAATCTCACCCTAAAAACAAAACCCTAAAAACATATATATTTCTAAACATTCATCAATCACACCCTTAAAACAAAACCGTACAAACATATATATTTCTAAACATTCATCAATCTCACTCAAATCAAACCCTAAAAACATATATATTTCTAAACATTCATCAATCTCACCCTAAAAACATATATATTTCTAAACATTCATCAATCTCACCCTAAAAACAAAATCCTACAAACATATATATTTCTAAACATTCATCAATCTCACCCTAAAAACATATATATATTTCTAAACATCATCAATCTCACTCAAATCAAACCCTAAAAATATATATATATTTCTAAACATTCATCAATCTCACTCAAATCAAACCCTAAAAACATACCTATTTCTAAACATTCATCAATCTCACTCAAATCAAACCCTAAAAATGAATATATATCCATTACTACTGTTACATTATGCATATCTATTGCAAATCCAACCTAAAACCGAGCCAAATTGAACTAATTTAATCTAGGGTTTCAAATCTTGCCCCACGAAATGTACCTCAAATAATCCATATCTATTGAAAAAACCAAGGGGGGAGGGATCTTACCTTGCTTGCTCGGTTTGGAAGCAAAATCATGAGAAAAACAGATGGAATGGAGTGGATTTGGAGGAGGAAGGAGACGGGCGACGGCGGTGGCCTCTTTGTTTGAACAGGGAAGAGAGGGGGAAGTGAGGGGGTGGGGGGCCGACGGCCGCGCTCGGGGTTAAGTCCCAGAGCACAGCGCCACAGCAGTTAGCGCCGTTGGTACACAGCACAGCGCTATGTGCTTTGACACCATGCTGTGCCACCGTGGCTCCTACGTGGCTACGCCCGGCGCCAAAGCATATGGCGCCGTGCTTTGTACCCTGGGCGCCATATGCTTTGGCGCCGTGGTAAAGGTTCATTTTTGCAAATCTTTTCTTCAGAGGTCCATATGTAAAAAATTTTCAAATTTTGGGCTAAAGAGCAAAAATTTTACTAGTAGATGCTTAGCAGATGGTCCAATGTGTGCCATATGTGAAAAATAGGAGAGTATGTATTACAAAATTGAACCATCCATACCCTAGTTCCAGGAGATCTCAGGAAACATGCTCCTTTGTCACGAATTTGCTTCAATGAAATTTATATTTCACAGTTTTACAGCTCTGTTTCTTTCCTATTATTCATGTGGCTGTACTATTGCAACACTCTCTTTTCATAGAATTAAAACTAAGATACTAAGGAGAATTAAAACTAAGATACTAAGGAACCCTTGAATTCTACAAGGATCTCACATTCTGTACTCCAATGCAGTGCTCATAGGAATCTTCATCCATGACATGTTCACCAGAGGTCAAATCTTCCAGCCTTAACAGATATAAGGCTTATTCACGGTCCGCTTCTATAGAATTTTCCCCCATAACCAAAGACGATACCATGCAACTTAAGTTCACATTATTTCAACAAGTTCTTCGTAAATGATACACATCCATTAGATAATATAATGTAGTTTTAGGCAAACACAATAAGAACGTTTACATGGTATTATATGATCGCAGAAGATGACACACCGGAATTTTTCAGGAATTGTTATGAAAAAAATATAATGCCGAGGAATAGTACATCACCCGCTTATTTAAGTCAATTCATCATCTACCTTCATTACCTCTCTGATTCCTCCTCTTCAAGTCATTTACGTTGACTATTGTTGAAATCTACAGACCTTAAGCACCGCCCGATTACCAATTCTACTACTTAAGGCTCTTGCTATAATTATGGCATCCAAAAGCTCTACATATCCGTAGTAGAGCGCGATAGCACACACCATCACACAAACTGTAATGGCAGTGAAGTGAGCAACTGGAGCCAGCACCGTATACACACCCAATGCAAAGGCAGCAGCCATGCTTGTGACTGAACAGCGCAATAAAAATATAGATAATTTGAGGTGCCTGCGGCGGACTGGCAAGTCAACCATATCAATTCCGGAGTACATGAGACTCATGGTAGATAAAGCGGAGCAAATGAATGCGAGCGTGTTGGTCACCATAAATGCATTAGAAGTGAACCTCCCGGCAAATGTCGGCGTTCCACCATTAACGTGGTCGTCGGCTTTGTAACCACCAGGCAAAGCAAAAGCTGCACCAAATGTGACCGTCGCAATTAACACTGAACCAATGGCCAAAGTTTGTGTTGAATCTTTCAATTTATCGGACTCTTTGGGTTCATGAATTTTTTGATTCTTGTACTGTTGGATAAAGTGATCTGACCGATAATTTCCATACCAACTGTGAGCGTAAGTTAATGAACGATGTATCAGTTTCCTTCGGTTCTGCAAAAGCAAATAGGAAGAACAAGCAATGTAAATCACTACTGGTTTCTTCACTATAAGGGAGCAGTGTTGGAAACACAAATAGTATAACATATATTACCCTCGCATAAAAGAACCCTCGAGGAATCATACTGTGTGACAGATGGCGAGCAGTTTGCCCATTGTAATTTGGTATATTTAAACCGGCTTGCCGGTCACCTAGTAGAGAACAAAAGATCGGCAGATTCCCCGCCTGGACAGCTAGGTGAATTGCAGTGTTCCCATCGAAGTCCTGCATATTCAAGATATGCGCAAACCTTGGTTGTTGGCAAGCATATGCAACTATGTTATTCATTTCCTTCTCAACAGCGACATGAAGGAAGGTCCTTCCCCGAAGATCGCATAAATTTGCGCAATCAGGGCATTTTTCTAGCAAACTAATGACTGTCTTGAACCAACCTTGCGATGCAGCAGTGTGTATGGGGAATGAACCACTTATGTCTGGCTGATATGCCGAAGATGGATTCGCTTCCAGTAGTAGTGAAATAGCTTGTGCTATCCCCCAAGAAACCGAAAAGTGAAGAGGGTGCTTCCATATTTGTCGCTTTGTTTTGTGAGGTCCTTGTTCCATTCTAACAACAATTTTGTCATATCCGTAATCTGGTAATTGATCATATACCCTCCATTTAGATGGAAATTGAGGATTACCCTCCTAGTCCACGTGTCAGTGACTTATGATGACCTCACATGTCATTGAGATGTGGAGGGTAAATTCTCAATTTCCCAACTAAAGGAAGGGTATATGATCCAATCTCCCGTCTGTAATAGGACCCAAACCCAAAAAAGAGAAAAATACACTTCCTTCAACAAACTAAATTAAAATTGACCCCGAAAAGGCAAAGAAGCTTGCTAGATTCCTCGCAAAAAAAGCAGCTTGCGAGATGATTAAAATATGGCGGTGTCTAGAGAGTACTAAGTGTTTTTTCCTTATGAGTACTCAACTATTTTTGCTATGTATGTAATATTTTTCGTTATTTTGCGGCGGCCGGGCGAGCGGTGGTCGGGGAGCGTGGTTCGGTAGGATGGCAGGGTCGACGGCGACAGCGACCCGGGGCGGTGGAGATGCAGCCGGCGATCGCAGGGTGGCCGGTGGATGCGCGAGGGCTTCACACGCCGGCCATCCAAGCGGCTGGTGGAACCGACACGGCGGCGGTTGTCTTCCTCACCCCTCCCCTCGTTTTTTTTCTCTCGGATCTGTGTCGGTCTGGCCGTTAGCCTCGGGTTTAAACTTTCGTTTTGAAAATAATTTCGGAGGGCAGCGATATGAACGAAATAACGAAATTTCATTAATTTCGTTCAAAATTCGGACGAAAAATTCAAAAACCTGTTTGAATTTTGAACCTTAAAATGCAAGATAAATGACCCGTAAAGTCAGTATTTATCGCAACTTGTGCTCTGGTCCAGTGGTGGGAAGCTCTCTTCGTACCTGAGAGGTCGCGAGTTCGAATCCCGGATTGCTTCTTTTAATTTTTCCTGTGTGTGGGACTCACATGTCAGTGCACCCTCTGGAAAATTACCGAAAAATGGGAGTAGGACCTGGGGATCGATCCCAGGACCTGTAGGACTCGCGCAGGGGGCTTAGCCATCGGGCTAGAAGAAAGTATGCGGCCAGATGTGGCTTTCATGGTTCTTTAAACCTTTAAAATTCAAACTTCAACGAATTATTTAGCCGAAATATTTTTATCTCGTTGGGTAACGAAATAAACGAAATTTCGGAAATTTCGCCGAAATTGTGAACCCTAGTACTGCCCTCGGCTCGACCGGCTCGCTGCGGGCGCGGCAGCCGGAGGCCGGCGAGCTCCGGGCTCGAATGGGGGGCGGATGGCTTCCAGTGGTCGGAGCAGATCCCAGGCGGCTCCTCCAGATCTGGCGGCGGCATAGACCTCGCTGTGCGACACGGTTTCTGGATTATCCGAGCAGAAGCCAAGACCAACACCCCTAGTGAAAGATTTGCACTATACTATCCGTATTTACTACTGCTTCCATTAGTGTGCATTGATGCAATGGAAGAAAGCAACTGATGATATGCAACAATGATAAGCAAACAATGTATGGATGAATCAAGGTAGATACAGGAACGCACCTCTGTCTCGAAGAACAGCAATATGCAAGGTATTTTGCCCGTCCGGTCCTGAGAACGACAACTGATTGTCTATCCTATGCAGCTCCTCTGCAATATCCTTGTGTCCTAAATAGATAGAAAGGTATAGATGCGAAGTCCCTATACCCGGAACACGAGCCAGCTCTGGGTGCTCCGCCAATAGCTTCTTGACTAGATCCATGCTTCCGGTGCGAATTGCCTCATGCAAGACCGTCTCTCCTCTCTTGTTCTGCTTGCTCAGCACAGTCCTCACCCTCTCACTCCCGCCTTCCTCTCGTTTAGCCAAATCTATGAGATGAAGTACCGTTGCAGTGTTCCCGGCCTTGGCAGCGCAGTGAAGGGGCGTTTCCCCCCTCTTGTTTGGCACATCCAGGAGGCAGGAGGTGTCTTGCCATTTCGTAGATCAGGTCTGAACATGTGATACATGACCCCTTTGTTGCTACTTCATGCAGTGCAGAGTTCCCCTCCATGGTGACTCCTCCGAGGTGGAGAGACGCAAATCGGTCAACGCCATCTGCAAGCATAGCAGCAGAAGATTGACGCCTGGGCGCTCCCGAACTTGAGCTTGACCTTGCGTTGGTGTCGTCGGCTCCGTCCCCGGCGTCAACGACGCCCTGAGGTGCAACCACAGTTGGTTGCGGCGTCGGCCTATCTCCCCCATTAAGAAGATTCTTTAGCTCCACGCATTGGTTGGATCTGATGGCCATTAGCAGCTCGGGATGCATGACCACAGCCGGCAAGTCGCCGGTGCTTGCCTCCAGTTCGGGATACATGGCTACCGTGGAGGCCCGCAAATCCTCATTCGCTGTAGCGACCGGATTCCAAGGTTGCACTTCGTCTCTCCACGGCATCACCACTTCCAGGAGCAAGCTACGGATCCTCCTTTGCAGAACGCACGTCTCGTTTCTAAACTGCAGGTTGCTTTCTGTGCGCACAAGCTACTGCCTACTTGTGTGTGTTCGAATCAGACGTACTTCTATGGGCTGTTTTTTTTCCTAAAGCTTATAGCTTTTAGTTACGGTTTGTGATTTTTGGTCTGTACATGCGAGAGATTACAGAGTAAGAGTAACATAACTCATGTATAATTTTTGCCGATATAAATGAAGTCAGTACAGTATATACTATAATTAACTAGTAGACTCTATCTTAAAAAGATACTCTGTTTAAAATCTAGTTATTATAGAAAAATCGAAAAATAGCTTTTAAAAAATAAAAAAACACGCCCTATATAATGACACACTTGTGCACAGAATAGAATCGTTTATTAATTAATTCAACCACTTGAAAATACGTCGGCAAGATACTGCCGGTTCCATGACTGGGTGTGGTGTCATGCCCGCTCTCACTTGCGAATTTTGGACGTATTTGGACCCCTAGACATCCGAAATTCTATTTTTAGACCTCTAACGTAAAAAATTCCGCAAATGGACCCTGCCTGACCGCGCGATCCCCGTGTTGCGCCATGTACCCCGGTCGTACGGTGTGGTACCGCACGACCGCACTGTTCACGGGTCGTGCGGTACCACACCGCACGACCGAACTGCCGACCGCACGTCCACAATACTGACCGCATGACTCAAAATGCCGAGCGCACGTCTAAAAATCATGGCTTTGATTCCCTCTCAGTTAGATAGTGTCCTTGGAAATTTGCGAACGACTGGGCAAGCATTGAATGCCTCCACCATTAATCATCCCCTGCGGAATCTACACACATACAGAGACCGAGCCTCGAGAGCGAAAATTACTACTCATCCTTGGCAAATCCAAGGAATTAAACAATGTCAGAACAAGTAACCTTTGCTTGATCCAATCCTAAACAAACCACTAGCCACTTGGGCTTAATTAACCTAACAGCAATACTTGACCGTGCGCTCAGCATTTTGAGTCGTGCGGTCAGGATTTTGGACGTGCGGTCGGCAGTTCGGTCGTGCGGTGTGGTACCGCACGACACGTGAACGATCGCGATCGCGCGGTACCACACCGCACGATCGAGTGCGTGGCGCGCGGGGATCGCGCGGCCGGACGGGGGTCTATTTGCGGAATTTTTTACATTAGGGGTCCAAAAATAGAATTTCGGATGTCTAGGGGTCCAAATACGTCCAAAATTCCTCACTTGCGGAGTCGAACTCTATGTACGTACTGGGCATGCCTTTTTATCTTGTAAAGTTGGTCCTCCAAGTCAGAGTCTGGGCCAAACGTAGGATGAATTCGTTGTTGGCTCATGAGCAGCTGAGGTGGGTGGGTGGGGGACCAGACCCGTGCGGAGCAAGGGAATCCAAGAACTCAAGAGGCAGGCTAAGTAGCACTTGGGCCTGGTGAAGCCCATGGGAACGCACTTGGCTGGAAGCATCTAGGCGCCAATAGAAGCGAGCAGACCATGTCAATAGATGGCTGTGTTTATATCGCAATACTAGTGTTACGTGGTTCCTGGTGTGCAGAATCAACCGACTAGCCAGTTGGTGGTTCAGTGAACTTAAAAGTGCTCAAATAGGAGGCCGTGGGCTGGCTCGAATCCATGCCTCTACGTAGTAGTCTGGGATGCTTGTGGCTCAGGAAGTAGTTCCGGATTGAGGAAATTGACCGGACTGGGAAAAACCAGCAGAGAAGTGGTAGAGGGTAGGGCGAGTGTGATGCACGCTGCGAGTGCTCTGGTTTCTGATCCGGGACAGTAGCAGCGGGTGCAGAACCCAGTTGCGTGAGGTGGAGAAGCATCCAGCCCTCGCTCACCTTAGGTATGATCTCACAAGGAGTTCTCGACTCATTAAGGGCCGGCCTTTGAGGTGATGAGATATGCACCTGAACGCAAGGTGGTCGATTTGTCATGGCTTGCATGGTTGACTTATCGAGGCATTGACTGTGAGGCAAGTACTCGACAAATCGGGGTGTGGCCCTCGATGGAAGAAGATGATTCAGCTATCATTTGGTTCAACGTAGAGCTACAGAGAGTCCACGGTCACGGAGATGCTACCAAAGCGAAGCGAAATTCAGCCGCAGGGAAGCCATCAAAATGGATCGAACCATGTTAGGGTTAACCCCTCATTTTCAAGATGTTCGAAAAGCTTTGTTGATGTGTTGGGTGGGCCAAGGCAACAGGCACAGTGAACCATCTTCTCAGGAGTGACACCACGGACCTAGTTTGGGGATGGTGTTCTAGAGGACAGGAAGGCGACAAAACCATGGCTAGATCTACTGCCCCTAGCCTGGACTTGCACCTGATGCGTAACAGGGTTGAAATTGAGGTGGCGCCCAATACCATCGCAGGTGGATCCGGCCAGGTCAAGCCCAAAGAGTAGTAGCGGCGGTGGAGTTGATCTAAACTAGGATGGTTGTGCACGTTGGACATCGAGGTCGAATGATGATGCATGTCTTCCATCGGGAAAAGCTTGGTGCTCAGGACTCATTTTTGCATGATGAGTGATGTTGGCTCAGATACCAACTAGCGTGGCACAATGTCAAGATGCCTTTGCTTCATCTAGCTGCTGCACAGTGTTCTTCAGCCAAGGTGCTAAGGGACTATAGTTACTTGCATTGTTTACTAGGCTTGTGATATTTTTGCTTGTCTAATGTCAGAATAAAGTTCACTTGCTGTTCTTTACTAGAGGTATACCGCAACCCCATCTCCCATCAAAAAAACTTGGTGCTTCGGGCGAAGCTTGTGAGCAGCACTTCGCTTGGGGAGGTGCGAACGTTGTTGTCTCTCATCAGAAAACTTGGTGCTTGGGGTGAAGCTCACAAATGGCACTTCATTTGGGGAGGCTCGAACACTGCCGTCTCCCATTAGAAAAATCTTGGCCCTTAGGGCGAAGCCCACGAGTGGTACTTCGCTTGGGAAGGTGAGAACGCCATCGTCTCTCATGAGTGACACTTCACTTGGGGAGACGTGAACACCGCTCTCTCCTATCGAAAAAAGCTTGGAGCTTAGGGAGAAGCTCACAAGCAGCACTTCACTTGGGGAGGCGTGAACATCATTATCTCCCATTGGAAAAAACTTGGTGCTCATGATGAAGCTTGTGAGTGGCACTACCCCTAGGGGAATGTTAGGTGACCTAACCATTGCAAGCTCAACTCCAGAGGGGGAAGTACGATGAGGACATCACTTTCATACATACAACTAATGGATCTAACTTTATACACTTGCAAGGTCTAATCACAAGAGCTCGCACACAACAATTGAATTATCAGGTAACTTCATTTCTAGGAGTGCATTTTGTTTCTCGTGATAATATGCTACTACCTAATGCATGTGATGTTCTTTTACTTAGGAACTTAGGAGCTGATCATGAAGATAAGCATGTGCGATTCAATTCGGCCTCTGAAGATAGCGCCAACTTCAAATATGCATAACTTTCACATACGAAGTCTGTTTGAGGTCCATGAGTATTCGATGGAAAGCTTTTCTCGTCTTCTTTCCAATGGATCTGACCTCATCTCCAAATTCCTCCTGTGTGTGCTGCAAGCACTAAAAGAAGGTGTTACCTCACCTGTTTGGGCCAAATTGGGCCTTGTAATGCTTGGGCCCAAGGGGAAGGCGCCCCCTCTCTAGGCCCATACTGTTCACGGCCATATTATTCACATGAATAGTACTATGAATAGTATCACCCTTTATTTCTTAGTTTTGCGTGGCTTTTCCTCTTCTATTTAAGGAGGTTGCACCCTTCTAGTTTCTTTGGATTTCATTTGCTTAGTTTTTTCATTGTGAAAATTCTTGTTCTTTGCTTGTGTGACTAGACCAATCGTAAAGAACCTCTACGGAATTCCACCTTTTCAACTCAATTTATATATTTGCAATTTCAGATTACTTGTGATCTTGTTCTTGCGTGTTCTTCGGTTGCATGCATGAATAGACCTTCGTAGTCAGGTCAACCGCGTTCTTGGCACGGTTAATAATGACTTAGTGATTAGTTCAGTGAAATTTTATAGGAAGATGGATAATGAAGTTATGAATCGAATAGCGGTGGTCTCGTTCAAAAAGGATCAAGGAATCAAAATTTATGGATTTTTTGGTGGCGGCTGTAGAGAAAGGAAAAATCAGCCGAATTGGAATTAGGGTTTGGGGTGGGGAAAATTTTTTCTTGTTTGGATTTTTATGGAATCAAGGATATGACCAACAACTAGATAATGCTAAAATGGATGCAAATTCAATTCAGTAAACCAAAACTTACACATTGAAAGGCACAACGGGGTTTGGACAGCAGGAATTAACTCATTTTGTAGGGTAATTTTTTCTGGACTATACAAAATAAAAAACCAATCTACTAACTAGGGATACAAGAAATTCCTACTAGTCAACTGAAGCTCTGATACCACCTGATGAGGCAATGGGGTCCCGCTGATAGGATGATAGCTTTGATTTGGAGGAGAATGACTTTGTCGATGCAGGCTAGCCATGACCAGAATACCAAGCAATCGCTAAACCACACTCCAAGTCGTTATCAACCGTGCTAAGAACGCGGTTCACCTAACCACAAAGGTCTATTCCCGCGTGCAACCGAAGAACACGCAAAAACAAGATAACAAGCAAAAACAAGATAACAAGCAATCTGAATTGCAAATATATAAATTGAGTTCAAAAATGTGGGATTCTACAGAGGTCCTTTACGGTTGGTCTAGTCAACACAAGCGAAGAATAAGAGTTTTCACAATAAAAAAACTAAGCAAATAAAATCCAAGGAAACTAGCAGGGTGTGGCCTCCTTAAATAGGAGAGGGAAAGCCACGCAAAACTAAGAAATAAAGGGTGGTACTATTCATAGTACTGTTCACATGAATAGTATGACCGTGAACAGTACGGGCCTAGAGAGGAGGCGCCTTCTCCTTGGGCCCAAGCATTACAAGGCCCAATTTGGCCCAAAGAGGTGATGCAATACCTTTTTTTAGTGATTGTGGTATGCACATGAGGAATTTGGAGTTGAAACTAGATCCATTGGAAAGAGGACGAGAAAAGCTTTCCAAGAAGTACTCGTGGAGATCAAACGGACTCCGTATGTGAAATTTATGCATATTTAATGTTCGTGTTGTCTTCGGAGGCCGAATTGAATCACGCATGTTTATCTTCATGATTAGCTCCTAAGTTCCTAAGTAAAAGAATATCACATGCATTAGGTAGTAGCATATTCTCATGAGAAACAAAATGTACTCCTAGAAACGAAGTTACCTGATAGTTCAGTTGTTGTGCGTGAGCTCTTGTGATTGGACTTTGCAAGTGTATAGATTTAGATCCATTGGTTGTATGCTTGGAAGTGATGTCCTCAACATCCTCCTCTTCTTGCATGTTAGTCGTCCTCGACTCAAGCTCATGTTCTTCTCCCAAATATGGCTTCAAATCTAAAAAGGGCTCTTTTTTGTGGTAGAGTGCAGCGATCTATTGCAAGCAAACTCTACATAAGGTAGACATTCTTCCCACATCTTCAAGTTTTTTTTTCAAGATAGCCATCAACATAGTTGATAGCGTGCGGTTGACAACTTCAGTTTGTCCATCCATTTGGGGGTGACAAGTAGTAGAAAACAATAGCTCGGTACCCAATTTCTCCCACAGTGTGCGCCAAAAGTGACTCAAAAAATTTGCATCTCGATTTGAAACAATGGTATTGGGCACTCCATGTAGTCGAACAATCTCTTGGAAAACAAATCAGCAACATTTGTAGCATCATCGCTCTTATGACAAGATATAAAATGTGCCACTTTAGAAAACCTATCCACAACAACAAAAACACTATCTCTCCCCTTCTTTGTTTTAGGTAATCCTAAAACAAAGTCCATTGAAATATCCTCCCAACGAACGCTAGGTACAGGAAGAGGTATAGATAAACCATGTGGATTAAGTTGGGACTTAGCTTTATTGCAAGTAGTGCAGCGAGATACATAGCGCTCAACGCCGTGCCTCATCTTTGGCCAATAGAAGTATTCAGCGAGGATGTCCTCCATCTTTTTGACACCAAAATGACCCATTAGTCCTCCCCCCATATGCCTCCTGTAACAACAAAAGATGAAAAAAGCTAGCTGGAACGCATAGTTTGTTAGCTCTAAATAAAAAAAACCATTATTGAAAACAAATTTATTCCAGCATCTACCATTTTTGCAATTGGACATGACATCTCTAAACTCATCATTAGAAGTGTATAGTTCTTTTATTGTCTCTAAGCCAAAAATTCTATAATCAAGTTGAGACAACATTGTATACTATTTAGACAAAGCATCAGCAATCACTTTTTCCTTCCCTTTCTTATATTTCATGACATAAGGAAAAGATTCAATGAATTCAACCCAACGAGCATGTCTACAGTTCAGTTTAGTTTGACTTCTAATATGTTTCAATGATTCATGATCAGAATGAATAACAAATTCTTTGGGCCATAAATAATGTTGCCATGTTTTTAATATTCGAACAAGAGCAAGTAATTCCTTATCATACGTAGAATAGTTCAAACTAGACCCACTCAATTTTTCACTAAAATAAGCAACAGGTTTACCTTCTTGTAGTAACACACTTCCAAGTCCAATTCTGCTAGTATCATATTCAAGCTCAAAAGTCTTACCAAAATCAGGAAGCTGGAGAAGCGACATATTTGTGAGCTTCTCTTTCAAAAGGTTGAATGATTGTTCTTGTGCAGGGCCCCAATGGAAAAGCACACCCTTCTTGGTGAGCTCATTCAATGGTGCGGTAATGGTGCTGAAATCCTTGACAAAGCATCGATAAAATCCAACCGATCCAAGAAAACTTCGTACTTGTGTGACCGTGTTAGGAGTCGGCCAACTCTGTATAGCGTTAATCTTGGATTGATCAACTTCAATGCCCTATGGAGTAACAACATGGCCAAGAAACGATACTCGATCGGTGCAAAAGGTGCACTTCTCAAGTTTACCAAATAATCGTGTAGCTCGTAAAGCATTAAAAACAACACGTAAATGGTCAAGATGTTCCTCAAGTGACCTGCTATATATCAGTATGTCATCAAAATATACCACCACATAAACTGAACTTAGTTTTGAATGTTGTTTTCCATTCATCTCCTAATTTCATACGAATTTGGTGATATCCACTCCGCAAATCAACTTTAGAAACACATGATAGATCCACTTAATTCATCAAGTATATCATCTAACCTAGAAATAGGATAATGGTATCTAATGGTAATATTATTGATAGCTCTACAATGAACACACATACGCCATGATCCATCTTTCTTTGGAACCAAAAGTACAGGAACAACACATGGACTAAGCCTCTCACGTACATACCATTTGTCAAGAAAGTCTCGCACTTGACGCTCAATCTCCTTGGTCTCCTCTAGATTGGTTCGGTATGGCGCGCGGTTGTGTAGGGAAGCTCCTAGGATCAAGTCAATTTGATGTTCAATACCCCTAATTGGTGGTAGCACTGGGGGTATCTTAGTAGGAAACACATCGTCAAACTCCTACAAAAGGTTAGTGACAACAGGGGGCAAAGAAATAAGAAGATCCTCAAGTGAAAACAAAGCATCCTTGCACAAAAGAGCATAGCAAAAAGAATTAATAGAACAGTCCCTTTCAGTTTAATTTCGTTATTCCTAGCACTTGTTCTTTTTATATATTTCTTTTTAGATGGAAAGCATTCTTTTGTTGCAATCTGATTTTCACTCTTCTATTTCTCCTTATTTACTTGTTCAGCACGTTCAAGTTCATCTTTTAAAATAGCTTCAGGAGACATTGGAAGTAAAACAATTTTCTTGCCCTTATGCATAAGAGTATATTGGTTAGTCCTACCATGATATATAGTGTCTTTATCATATTGCCATGGTCTACCTAACAATAAAGAACATGCTTGCATAGGTACGACATCGCAATCAGCATAATCTTGATATGAACCAATAGAAAAATGAACTCT
The DNA here is from genome assembly GCA_036346575.1 of Dendrocalamus sinicus. Lineage (NCBI taxonomy): Eukaryota > Viridiplantae > Streptophyta > Magnoliopsida > Poales > Poaceae > Dendrocalamus > Dendrocalamus sinicus. Next base: position 15,488,246 of record CM070665.1, on the reverse strand, counting down.
CACAATGTGAGTTACCTTCAGCTTACCACATGAATTAAACCATTTAATATAGTAAGGACGAGGATGCTGTTGTCTGGTCAAGGAAAGCTTCTCAACCATATCAATGTTAGCTAAATTGTTGCAACTTCCTCCATCAATAATCACACGACAAGAACTCTCATTGGTCACAAACTTTGTTTGAAACTGATTGTGGCGTTGATTCTATTCAGCACATTCCACTTGAGCGCTAAGGACACGCTTCACAATTATGCTCAAAAACATATCACTTGCTTCAGCTCCAAGTCGTTCTTTATCAATTTCAGATTCATCTTGCTCACCTGTAAGGTAGTTTCAAGCAAGGCATGTTCTTCATCAATATCACTAGCTAAACTATACTCACCATCTTCTCTAACAAGAAGTGCTCGCTGATTTGGGCAATCTCTCATCATGTTCCCAAAACCTTTACAGTGGTGGCATTGTATGTCTCACGTTCTCCCAGTGGAAGCAACCAAAGTCAAACTCTTAGCTTGCTGACCTGAAGTTGATTTACTTGCATCGGAGGCTCGGGATGTGGGAGTGGTGCTTGCTGGTCGCCCATGGATGGAGGAGTGTGGGGGACGGCTAGGAGTGGCAAGGGCAGCATGGGGTGGCATCCTGCCTAAGGACTATGCCTGATTCTATTTACCTGGAAAAGAAACTCCAAAAGAGCTTTGAGAGCAAGATTGTCTTCCCTGCACTTCACGTTCAGCTTTGCACGTAATATGGAACAAACAGTTAATAGAATTATACTCCTTGTAATCTAAAATATGCTAAATGTCCCTGTTCTTGTTATTGTGTGTTCTTCGATTGTGATCTTGTTCTTGCGTGTTTTTTGGTTGCATGCAGGAATAGATCTTTGTGGTCAGGTCAACCGTATTCTTAGCATGGTTGATAACGACTTGGTGATTAGTTTAGCGATTGCTTGGTTTGTACGTGATGTGTTCGTAGCCTGGATCGTAAGAGTTGATCATCGTCCAATCAAAATTATCCTTCTCATCGAAAGATCAGGACAACACTAGCACATCAAAGTAGCTCAACCCCAGAGGGAGAAGGATCAACCCCAAGGGAGAGAGAAGTAGCTCAACCCTATAGGGAAGAAGTAGCTCGACCCCATAGAGGGAGAAGTAGCTTGACCCCATAGGAGAGAAGTAGCTCGAGCCTAGAGTTGACAAGTCATCGACCAGACCCCGAAGGGTAGATGTGAGGAGGTGAATGCTTGACCTAAAGGGGGAGTGTTCATCGACTCGACGCCAAAGGGTGGGCATAAGTTGGTGAAGAGTCGACTCTGAGGAGTGATAATCGTCAACTCGACCCTAGAGGGGGATGCATATCCATGCCTAGGCCGAGCCATCAAAGCTTGTTGGAGCTTGCTGAGGTGAATCCATCGGGCTAAGGGGGCCCTGGTCAAGGAGACACCATCGAGGTGAAGTTCATCCAAGGCAAAAACAATTGCTGCTGAAATGAGCCAGGCCATCGAGGATGTTAGAGCTCACCAAGGTGATTCTATTGAACTAGGGTGAGGGCCCTAGTCGCGGAGACACCATTGAGGCAAAGCGAAGCGCGGCCAAGGTAAAGCCATCCAGACCGAGTTGAACCACACCGAGGCCAAGCAATCGAGGTTTGTTGGGGGTCACCGAGGTGAATCCATTGATCTAGGGGGAGCATCTAGTTGAGGAGATGCTATCGAGGCAAAGCGAAGTTCAACAGAGGCAAAAGCCATCGAGGCCGAATTTAACCACACCGAGGCCAGGCCATACAAGCGTGTTAGAGCTTGCTGAGATGAATCCATTGAATGAGGGGGAGGCCCTAGTTGTAGAGACACCATTGAGGCAAAGCAAAGCATAGCTGAGGCAAAGCCATCAAGGCCAAGTCGAACCATGTTAACCCATTGAGGGGGATACCGCCAACTTGACCCCAGAGAGGGGGATACCATCAACTCAACCCTAGAGAGGGGGATACTGCCAACTCAACCCTAGAAAGGGGGATACCACCAACTCAACCTCGGAGAGGGGGATACCATCAATTCGACCCTGGAGAGGGGATACCACCAACTCGACCCCAGAGAGGGGATACCATCAACTTGACCCCGAAGAGGGGGGATACCATCAACTCGACCCCTGAGAGGGCATACTGCCAACTCGACCCTAAAGAGGGGGATATTGCTACTCGACCATGTCAAGGCTAAGTCGTTGAGGCATGTTGGAGATCGTTGAGGTGAATCCTTTGAGTTAGGGGGCCCTAGTCACAGAGACACCATCGAGGCAAAGCGAAGATCCATTGAGGTAAAGCTGTCAAGGTTGAGTTGAACCACATCAAGGCCAAGCCATCAAGGTGTGTTGGGAGTCACCGAGGTGAGTTCATCAATATAGGGGGAGCCCATAGCTAAGGAGACATCATCAAGACGAAGCAAAGCTCAGGCGAGGCAAAGCCATCAATGTGTGTTGGTGGCAGCCCCTAGTCGAGGAGATGTTGTCAAGACAAAGCGAAACTTGGCTGAGGCAAAGTCTTCGAGGGTGAGTCGGACCACATGGAGACCAAGCCATTGAGGCATGTTAGAGCTTGTCGAGATGAGTCCATTGAACTAGGGGAAGCACATAGTCGAGTAGATGCCATCAAGGCAAAGCGATGTACAGCCGAGGCAAATGCCATTGAGGCCAAAGTGAACCATGCCGAGGCCAGGCTATCGAGGCGTGTTGGGGTCATCGAGGAACCCAAGTGTTGGTAGTGTGGAGGGGATCCGGGTGCGACACTGATGTCGGTCTAGAGCAAGCAATACCATGGCCCGAGGGACTGGTGGCAAGGTCACGGATGTAGTCCGGGTGACTAAGAGGTGGGGTGGTGGACGTAGTTCAGGTGGCCATACAGTGAAGTGTGGAGCAAAGTCGGGTAGTGAAATGGCACTAGAAGACCCAAGGTAGAGTGCCCTGGGGGTCCAAGAGACCCAAGGTAAAGCTCTCCAAGGGTGGCCAAGTGACTCAAGGTGAAATGCCCTAGGGGTCCGAGAGACCCAAGGAGGAGCACCTTGAGGGTGGCCAGGATTCTCAAGGTAAAGCACCCCAGGGGTCTAGGAGACCCAAGGCGGAACACACCGGGGGGGGGGGGCAAGAGACCCAAGCGAAGCACCCTGAGGGTGGCTGAGTGACTCAAGGCGAAGTGCCCCAAGGGTCTGGGAGACCTAAGGTAGAGCGCTCTAAGGGGGTCCAGATGATGTAGAAGCCAAAGTCTAGGTAGCACGGAGGAACCTCATGGGAGGGCACACAGAGGTCGAGGCCAGGGCAGGTGCGAATGGGTAGCCTGGGGCCCACGCAAAAAGGAAACCCAGGGCATGCACAGAGGATGAGGCCAGGGCGTGTGTAGAGGGTGAATCCCAGGGCGCACATGGAGGCTGAACCTTGGGAAGGCCCAGGGCAGGCACGAGGGGTGAGCCTGGGGCGAGGTCGGGGTTCACTTGGAGGGCAAACCCCTAGAGGCCCATGCATGCACAGAGGATGAGCTCAGGGCGAGGTCTATGGCTCACAGAGGGTGAACCCTGGGGAGGCTCAGGGCATGCATGGAGGGCGAGCCCAGGGCAAGGCCTATGGCGCACAGAGGGCAAACCCCAGGGAGGCCCATGGTGTGCACGGAGGGTGAGGCTGGGGTTCATGTGGAGGGCGAACCCCAGGGAGGCCCGAGATGTGCATGGGGGTGAGCCTGGGGTGAGGCCCATAGCACGCAGAGGGCAAACCCTAGAGAGGCCCATGTCATGCTCGAAGGGTGAGCCCGAGGTGGCCAAGGGTTTGTGCGGAGGGCAAACCCCGGGAGGCCTAGGCCAGGGCCGTCCACCTCAGAGGAAGTCTGGGATGGTCCAAACTAACTTGGTGACCTTCCATGCATTCATCTTCCTATGCAACGTGCCTTCTCACTCAATCCCCACAAACAATGCCAACTATCATCGGTATGAATCTAGATAGTGAACTTAGAAGCACCCCTAGTCAGATACGGAGACTACCAAGGATGTGAAGGGACACAAGGAGAAGCACACTACTATCAAGTGTATTCAACATGAGTGTTCTAGGCAGGCGAGTGAAGTTACAAGCTTTCCCTTGAGGCCTAGTTTACTCCTAGAGGTATCTATGTCATTTTACCCATCCAGGACTCTAGGGTTGGTTCATGGCTGGCTTTAGCTCCATCCGAGATTGGCCCTAGACCTCCCCTGGGATCAACCCTAGACCTCATGTGGGGTTGGCCTCGAACCCCTTCATGGTTGGTCTTGCATACCTCATCTGTCTGGGGTTGGCCTCGGACCTCACTTGGGGTTGGCCCCGAACCCTTTTAGGGTTGGTCTTGCATACCTCGCCTGGGGTTGGTCTTTTATACTTCATCTGGGGTTGGCCCTAGGCCCCTTTTAGGTTGGTCTTGCATACCTGTAGCGTGGGGACCCTCCCCCAATGTACTTTTTATTTCTTTACACGTTAATTGCTCTTTAAATTTTTGTTGTAAATTATTACCTATCGATTTGTAAATGAAAACTTGCTTCATGCTGAAAATAACTTGTAGCATAGAGTCTCATCCTTTATTTAGCCTTGCATTTATATAATATGTTGTTATACACTATAAGTCTTGTTTAGTACACAATGTACTCAACCTTTCTTTAATTGTTACTAAAAAATGAAGAAGAAACAATTCCCGATGATGCTTACTTTATGCTTGGTATCGGAAGGTATGATTACGGGTCATTGTAGGGCCTAATCATTGTCAGTTGCTTGTGGGGAATGGATAGCATACCGTTGGAAGTATTTTGGTTTATTTACCATGTCTTCCACTGCACTTTGTTGGTTCCTGTATTTATTTGGCCGATCGACCTTTTTTTCATAAACTTGATATATATCGCATATGTATGGCCTATTGTTGTAAGTTGTATAAATGTAATGCGTATGGATGTGATTTCAATGTTGTAGACATGTGTACTACCCACTAATCATGGGACTAGTATGGTACACACATGAGGATTATGGGTATTCGATGCCCAAGGTCTGACAAAAATGGAGGGAGCATGAGCATAAGGGAGGTGTAGGGAACTCACTGAGGTGGTCGGGTTGGCTGCAAAGAGGCCGAGGCGGGATAGCAATGTGAGCCAGAGGCAGTGCTCGAGCGACAGGGAGCTTCAACTGGTAGTTAGGGAAGGGTGAGGATGTCGAGGAGGTGCTCCATGAGGAATGAATCAAAGAGGGGATGATGGTGGTGGAGGTGGCGTCTGGCCAGAACAGAGGAAGACGACCGTTGCAGCAAGCTCTAAGCAAAGAATCTAAATTAAATGGGAGGGGAGAAGAGGACACACTAGAACACAAGATGACATGGTCAGTTTTAGGGGGATGCTCACTGTAGTGGCTAGAACAGCGAGGGGAAGGTGCCACCGCAGGCACAAGCATAGGCTCAACCCGAGCATGGCATGGGGTTGAAGAAGGTGGAGGAGGGGAGCAATGGGGAGCTTAGGGCTACTTATAGCAGCATGACATTGTTGCTCCATAGTGGAATGAGGCGCGGTCAGGCAGTGCGGCCTGAGGTGTGGTAGGGACAGTGCGTGTGACACGATGGTCGGGCACGCACGGCGCGATGGTTGTGTTGGGGCTAGGTTGAATACAAAGTTCAATATTCCTTAATTTTTTTTCTTTATTTAATTTGATTTCAACCTTCTATTTTTATTTCAATTTTAAATTCAAATCTAAAATTTTTTCGCAAATTTTTGAAAAGTGTATAATTTTGATTTTATTTGAATTGATTCAAGTTTTATGTTTCATTTTTATTGATTGATTGGTTTGATGCAAAAAAAAAATCCAGATCAAGATTCTTAAGTCAAAAGTCTAGAAAAAAATTCAAATTACATCGATGCACAATAACAAGTTTTAAATTATTCTCATTTTCAACATTCCACAATTTTGAGATGTTACAAACCCTACCCCCTCCCCCCTTAAGATGAATCTTGATGCCGAGATTTTGGTAGAATAAAAAGGAGGTGGGGGCTAAAACAAACCAGTAGGAGGCTCAAGGGTTACTGGAGGCTCAAGGGTTTTTCTTGATGAGTTGTCCGCTCCTTGGAGCAGTCAGGAGAGAGAAAATATGAACAAAGGTGAGTTAAGACTTGGAGAAAAAGGAATGCAGAGAGAAACATTGTTCTTCCAGATAGGTCATAGTTGTCTTCACTTCATCGTAAGGTGCTTGTTTATTCCTAGGGCTTGTTGTTTAGGATTATTGTCTTCAAAAACATCAGAGAGTCACATGGTCATGTCATCTATTCGTCTTAGGACCATAAGAGATTTCCTATTTGATGGATTGATGGTAGTTTCCTATATCTCAAGGAATGGATGGCTTTAGATATGTCAATATGATATCTAGCATCACTATTATTGGGTTTTCTTTGCCCTTACTAGAATCTAATTTTTATCCTTTAGCCTGCTAGATACTGTAATTTGAGCTCTAGGTGTCGCTTGAAATCAACACCACCACAAGATTTTTGGCTTGTGAATCCTCTTGTATTGGTCTAATTATTCTTACTGTAACTTGTTGTACCACCAATTAGTGATTGTACATCATAGTAGCCCCCTTAAATTAAATGACAACCAATTCCAATCATTCTTGCCTACTCCAGTAATGACAAGTCTCATGGCGGCTTGGAAATTATCCAAAGCAACTTGGTTGCCTTGGTCAGCAACAGGCTCATGAAGCAATACTTGGGAGTAGTGATCTTGTTCTTCATAGAGAAAGGACATGACTTTACTTATTGGGCATTCTCCGGGTTGGTGGTCTTCATCGTAGTTGGGGTAGGTTACAGAGTACTGATTTGTTTGATGTCCTTTTCCCCCACAATGACTACACATTACTCAGTTCATAAGGCAATCTTCTAATTGATGGTGTTCCTTGTAGCCGAGACAGTAGGATACTAGACACATGTAGCAATAGCGTCTTGTTTGCCTGCAGGTAAAGCATGTTCCTCTTGTAACTTATCACAGTAGAGGACACGATTGGGCATCATGTCCCATCTTGCCATATTCAAAGCATGTAGTACTTGGCAGGGCTTTTGGATCTGGTAGTAGAACTTCGGTAGACATAGCTTGCTTTTCAGGGTTGATACGTTATTTACGAGACTAAGGTTGGTGGCAATGGCACTCTTCTATTATGTTTCTAGATTCCTTTGGGGATGTCTATTCACATAATGTCCTTTATTGCTACAAAGGAAATAATTCCTTCCTTGCCATGCTTTTTCTAGGGGCATGCATTGGTGTAGTGTCTAGTATTTCCGCAATGGAAGTAAGTAGCAGACTTTTGGGGTCCACCTCGTGTAGTGGTATAGTTGTCTTCAACGTGATGACTTCTACTCAGCAATCCTTGCAGAGTGGGGTTAGGAGAAAGCTTGTATGGATGGTAAAGGCTACGGTCAGTAGAAACTATTGGTCCCTTTTTCTTACTAACTATTGGTCCCTTTTTCTTACTTCCGCTTAGGATAATCATCTTGTTCCTAGCCATCATGTCTACCTGACGAGGATTTGATCAGTGGGTTTAGTTTGGGTCCTCGTGCGGGTTGAGGCTTCCAACTCGTTGTCTTCTTAGTGACATTGCTTCTCCGAAGATTGGAAGGTTGAGTGGTCACTACAACAAATATGAGCTTTAGTGATGAATACTCCTTGACGACCGAAACAAAGGTCATTAATAAGTAACTATCTGTGACGCATGTATTAAATTTGTGAATTTTTTGTACGGATAATCCATTTTTTATTCGAAATTACAGAAATATACCCGTGGGAAAATTTTTTACAAAAATAGGCTCAAGTCGCCCAATGGTTAGGCGACTGGAGCCTTTCGCCCAACCCAGCAGCGACAACTGGAAAATCGCCCAATGGTTGGGCGACTTTCATGTAGTCGCCCAATGGTTGGGCGACTGCACTCAGGTCCCCCGTGAATGTTTTAAATTTTTTCAATTTTGTAGTTTTAAACTGGTAAAAAATTTGCTGGAGTTATAATAAAAGTTTATGTTCATTGTATGTTGTAGGTGTGTAAAAAATTTTGAAAATTTTTTTAGGAACGATTGACTGTAGAACGATCGGTACATACGATGGTAAGTGATATTTTGATGTAATTGAGAATTCATGTCTTTGGGCTAGGATTGGGTTAAGGAGGATCGACGGGCCCAGCGGTCAGACAATCGGCAGAACGATCAGTACATACAAACCGTCTGTAATACTCTATCACAAGTTTTATATACCGATACAATATAAAAAACTAGTCTCAAAAGATAAAATAGCAAAGTTTTATATGGCTTATATATACTCATTTGAAAGGTTTCGATGAGATCTACAACTTTTCAGTTGAAGCAAAATCCAAATTCCAAAGGGAAGACCAAGAGAAAAGGCAAAAACAAAAACCAAAAACTTGCGACGCGGGTTTAGGTCCAAAGATGGCAGATTTTCGAGGTCTTGGAGGGTGACTGGCGCATGCTGGTCATTTTCTTTGGATCGGGCTCGTCGTTAGCTTTCCAACGAGTACAAAAACGTCGAAAACGGACATCGTATGCAAAAGTTATGGAAATACAATAAGAATGTTTACGTCCTATTTTAGGCAAATACATGTTCTTCAAATGATACACATCCACTGGATAATATAATTTAATTTTAGGCAAATACAATAAAAATGTTTACGTCCTATTCTTTGCGGTTTTTAAAAGCCGCTTTTGACTTTTGCTACAGTACCTAATTTTCAAATAGAGTATTTTTCAAGACGGGGTCTACAAGTTAATTATAGTATACGTTAAAAGCCCAACATCTGTACTAGCCAAAATTGCAAGTGAGTATCTCTCTTTCCTTAATCTCGCTCACGACTAGCCCAAAATTCAAAAATTTCAGCTATACCATAAGCCACAGGCCACAGCTATAAGCCAAAAAACAACAGGCCTGGATCTGTTCTAATCGGCTTTTCTCAGCGGCTTTTGGCTTTTACTACAGTACCTAACGTTTAAACGGAGTATTTTTTTAAAACAGGGTTTACAAGTTAATTGTAATACACATTGAAAAGCCATCATCTGTACCGGCCAAAATCGCATACGAGTATCTCTCTTCATAATCTCTGTCGCGAATAACCAAAATTTAAAAATTTCAGTCAAAAGTCGTAAGCCGCTGCCACAAAGAACAGATGAGCGCAGAAGATGACAGAACGGAAATTTTCAAAAATTGTTATGAAGAAATATAATGCCGAGGAATAGTACATCACCAGCTTATTTAAGTCAATTCATCATCTACCTTCATTACTTCTCTGATGCCTCCTCTTCAGTCATTTACGTTGTACTATTGTTGAAATTGCCGCCAAAATGAACACAGGTATCAAGGGCCAAAGAGCTAGTAACACTCGGCCTAATATAAAAGTTGCAGGCCTTAGTGCTACCCGATTCCCAAATCTACTACATAAGGCTCTTGCTATAATTATGGTATCCAAAACTCCTACATGTCCGTAGTAGAGCACGATAGCACACACCATCACCCAAATTGTAATGGCAGTGATGTGATCAACTGGAGCCAGCACCGTATACACACCCAATGCAAAGGCAGCAGCCATGCTTGTGACTGAACTGAACACAAAAAATAGAGATGACTTGAAGTGCCAGCGGCGGACTGGCAAGTCAACCATAGCCATTCCGGAGTACATGAGACTCATGGTCGATAAACCGGAGCAAATGAATGCAAGCGTGTTGGCCACCATAAATCCATTAAAAGTGAAACTCCCGGCAAGTGTCGGTGTGCCACCATTAATGTGGTCGTCGGCTTTGTAACCTCCTGGCATGGCAAAAGTTGCACCAAATGTGACCGTCGCAATTAATACTGAACCAATGATCAAAGTTTGTGTTGAATCTTTCAATTTGTCGGACTCTTTGGGTTCATCACTTTTTTGATGCTTGTACTGTTGGATAAAGTGATCTTCTCGATAATTTCCATACCAACTGTGAGCGTAAGTTAATGAACGATGTATCAGTTTCCTTCGGTTCTGCAAAAGCAAACAGGAACAACAAGCAATGTAAATTACTACTTGTTTCTCCACTATAAGGGAGCAGTACTGTTGGAAACACAAATAGTACAACATATATTACCCTCGCATAAGAGAACCCTGGAGGAATCATACTGTCTGCCAAATGGCAAGCAGTTTGCCCATTGTAATTTGGTATATTTAAACCGGCTTGCCGGTTACCTAGTAGAGAACAAAAGATCGGCAGATTCCCCGCCTGGACAGCTAGGTGAATTGCAGTGTTCCCATCAAAGTCCTGCATATTCAAGATAGGCGCAAACCTTGGTTGTCGGCAAGCATATGCAACAATGTCATTTCTTTCCTTCTCAACAGCGACATGAAGGAAAGTCCTTCCCCGAAGATCGCATAAATTTGCGCAATTAGGGCACTTTTCAAGCAAACTAATTACTGCCTTGAGCCAACCTTGCGATGCAGCGGTGTGTATGGGGAATGAACCACTTAGGTCTGGTTTATAAGCTAAAGATGGATTAGCTTCCAGTAGCAGTGAAATAGTTCGTGCTCTCCCCCAAGAAACAGAAAAGTGAAGAGGGGTGCTTCCATGTTTGTCACTTTGTTTTGTGAGGTCCTTGTTCCATTCTAACAACAATTTTGTCATACCTGTAATAGGGCTTTTTATGTCAAATCAAAAAGAGAAAAATACACTTGAAAGACTATGTGAGAAGGTTCATAGTTTTGTTGTGTTGAAACACTACCATTTTGGAGTAGTGAAAATTTGAAATTTACATATTTTTCTCGACAACCTGCAAAAATAGATGATTTTGAAAAAGTTGAGTTATAGGAAGATTTGATAACCTAGGTCAGTGGTTATAGGTTGTATGAGACATGCTATTACTAATTTTAGTCAAGTTACTGAGAACTTATACTCAGAAATGATTTCTTAGTTTTAAGATCTGCAGGGTTGCATGGAGACAACACGGTCAGCGGCGAGGGTTGGGACTATGCTTATGGAGAAGTCGAGGCTCAAAACGTGAAGGATGTCGAGTCAAATGGTAAATTCAAGTATGGCACGAGAAAAGCGGAAAAATTACAAATGTACCGCTGTAAAGGTATGCAGTTTGAAAAAAAAAAGATACCACCCAAAAGTTAGAGGGTATGTTAAGTTCTAATCAACCCCTAGATTAACGAGGTATCTTTCCTAGAGCTAGCTAGCCGGCGGAACCCACCGACCGCGGTGCGGGAGTGGCAGCGAGCCGGGCGGGCAAGTGGCGGTCTGGGAGCCTGGTTCGGCGGGATGTCCGGGCCGGCCAAGGCGGCGACAGCGACCCAGGCCGGCGGAGATGCAGTCAGCGATCGCAGGGTGGCCTCTGGATGCGCGAGGGCTTCGCACGCCGGCCGTACTTCAGGGTGGCGACGGCGGTTCCAGCAGAGCGGCCGGTGGAGCCGACATGGCAGCGGCTGTCTTTTTCACCCTTCCTCTCGATTTTTCTCCCTCAGATCTGTGCCGGTCTCTGGCCGTTAACCTCGGCTCGGCCGGCGCGATAGCCAGAGGCCAGCGAGCTCCGGGCTCGTATGGTGGGCGGATGGCTTCTGGCGGTCGAAGCAGATCTGAGGCGGCTCCTCCAGATCAGGTGGTGGCATAGAGCCATAGACCTCGTTGTGCGACACGGATTCTGGATTCTCCGAGCAGAAGCCAAGATCAACACCTCTAGTGAAAGGTTTGCACTATACATCCCAAACTAACTATCTATATTTACTACTGTGGTCGTATAAACCTGACTCGACTATATTGTGCGTGATCGGAGGTCGTTACGACCACGTTCTGCATGGTCGCAGGTCGTTACGACCACGTTGTGTGTGGTCGTTTATGACCACGTTGTGTGTGGTCGGTTTCGACCACGTTGTAAGTAGTCGTTTACGACCACGTTCATTGTAGTCGGTTACGACCATGATATGTGTGTGGACGGTTTCGACCACATTGTCGTAACAGGGCTTGTGTAAGCGGTCGGTTACAACGAGTGTGGTCGTGGACGACCAGTTTGTATGAAGTCGACCAGTGTAGTGTTTGCGTGGTCGAAACTCGAGTGCCGCGGTCGAAGCCAAGATCGGAGAAGCGGTCAAGGAGCAGCTGAAGTGGAAACCAGTGGCTGAGATTGTGTGGCCAGTCGCTCGAGCGGTCAAGTCGGCACTGACTGGTCACAGCAGCAATAGTCGTTAGAGCTCTGGTTGGGCAGCAGGTGCGGTGGAGCACTGCAGCTGCTGTCAGCGCTCTGGTTGGGCAGCAGTGGCGGTGCGCTCTGCCCGGTGCATGCAGCAGTCGAAATGTCTGTATATAAGTCATAATGTAACTCAAAAGTAGTGAGAGATTTTGGAGAAAAAGCAAAGAAATTGCTCCACTGCTCAAAGAACTCTCTCCTACTTGTAATCTGAGACTCTGTTCCTCCTGAAACACCATAGTCGTAGGAACTCCGGTGAGGTCGTAAGTGCATTTGGGCGTGTAGATCTGGTGCTGGCTTCCAACAACTACTACTTCCATTAGTGTGCATTGATGCGATGGAAGAAAGCAACTGATGATATGCAACAATGATAAGCAAACAACGTATGATGAATCAAGGTAGCTACAGGCACGCACCTCTGTCTCGGAGAACAGCAATATGCAAGGCATTTTGCCCGTCCGGTCCAGAGAACGACAACTGATTGTCTATTCTATGCAGCTCCTCTGCAATATCCTGGTGTCCTAAAAAGATAGCAAGGTATAGAGGCGAAGTCCCTATACCTGGAACACGGGCCAGCTCTGGGTGCTCCGCCAATAGCCTGTTGACTAAATCCATGCTTCCAATGCGGATTGCCTCATGCAAGACCGTCTCTCCTCTCTTGTTCTGCTTGCTCAGTGCAGTCCTCACCCTCTCATTCCCGCCTTCCTCTCGTTTAGCCAAATCTATGAGATGACATACCGTTGCAGTGTTCCCAGCCTTGGCAGCGCAGTGAAGGGGCGTTTCCCCCCTCTTGTTTGGCGCATCCAGGAGGTGTCTTGCCTTTTCGTAGATCAGGTCTGAACATGTGATACATGACCCCTTTGTTGCTACTTCATGCAGTGCAGAGTTCCCCTCCATGGTGACTCCTCCCAGGTGGAGAGACGCAAATTGGTCATCGCCATCTGCAAGCATAGCAGCAGAAGATTGACGCCTAGGCTCGCCCGAACTTGAGCTTGACCATGCGTTGGTGTCGTCGGCTCCGTCCCCAGCATCAACGACGCCCTGAGGTGCAACCACAGTTGGTTGCGGCGTCGGCCTATCTCCCCCATTAAGAAGATTCTTTAGCTCCACGCATTGGTTGGATCTGATGGCCATTAGCAGCTCGGGATGCATGACCACAGCCGGCAAGTTGCCGGTGCTTGCCTCCAGGTCGGGATACATGGCTACCGTGGAGGGCTCAGGGCCGCAAATCCTCATTCGCTGTAGCGACCGGTTTCCAAGGTTGCACTTCGCCTCTCCACGGCATCACCACTTCCAGAAGCAAGCTCCGGATCCTCCTTTGCAGAACGCACGTCTCGTCTGCAGGTTGCTTTCTGTGTGCACAAGCTACTTGTGTGTGTTCGAATCATACGATAGTGCGCACACTTGTGCTCAGTTGGGTTGAATTTTAGTAGCTTATGACTAAATTTTTACTCTAGTTGACTAAAATTACACTATAGCTGATGGTTACTTATTTAATATAATTAAATTTTAAAAAACTAAAAATAGAAAAAAATAGGTTAGCCCATCGTATATAATACAAATAAATACAGAAAAAAGAAATGGCAAAAAAAGCTTAAAATAAGCTGAAAAGATAGAAAAAGACGAAATTTAGAAATAGTAAAAAATAAGCTAAAAGCCAGAAATCCAAGTTCAAATGAGCGGAGCACAGTTGTGCATTGAAACAAAATCATTTATTAATTAATTCAACCACTTGAAATTATTATGTACTAGTCAACACCGCGTGAATGTGCATGGGCCACGTGTTTTGAATAATGTTTTTATTATAAATCACTTTAAATTTTACATTAATGATATAAATTGAGATAATAAAATTTCAGTTTGAAAATTTAATTCGAATTTTTGTGTATTACAATTCTTGAAATTTAAAAGCTTTAGTTTTCTAATTTTATATAGATTGCATAATATAGCTTTTATTTATTTTTAAAATTTATTTAATTCATATAGCACAGTTTTCTAGAATTTTTATACCAAGTAAAGAAATATATGCTTAATTCAATTATATAACTATTTATTCTTGAAAAGCATGTAATTATTTTTGAAGAGGTCGTAATAACAAGAAAAAAAGATCGCAAAAGAAAAGTCTCAAGAGCACTTACTATCGAAGATAACATCTCTTGTTATCACCACAGGCCACGGCAGGACCTTGGCAATCCACGACAGGCCAGCTGGACCCTTATGCCTGGGTTTTTTTATTTATTTACTTTTAGCCTGCTTTGGTTTATGCGGTCTAGTAACTAAGTTTTAAATAATGTGTTTCTTAAAACAGGATTAACAAAAAAAAATATAGTAAAAAATGTATTAAGTTCAGCTGTATCAACTAAAATTACATGTGACTATTTTTCACTACATACTGCTTCTCACGAATAGCTAGAATTCAAAATTTAAGCCATAAGCCACAGATCAAAAAAATCCACCTTATATATAACATGAAACAAGATGACAAAAACTATAGAAAATGATTAGCGTCCAAATGTTTCGATCCAAGCACTAGCATCATATGCTATACTCAACCGTCTGATTATTTGCTCTAGTTTTCCCCCTCGAGCTCCTCACGACATTACCTTCCTCTCATGACCATTGCCTTCTTGCGTTTAGAAATTTGCGCGCAACATATATAACTCTAATGGTTTATCTAGTTCAAAAGAAAAGGAGAATCCAAAATAACCAGAGACCTTAGACTATCATACTCCTCTCCCTCATAGCTAGTGCAATAATAATTAACTATAAAATCACAACAAAATAACCACCAAATATCTGCAACAAACAAATTAATGAACCACAACAATGTGACAAAAGAAACGCAATGAATAAGCATCAAATCATAATAGATGGGTTGAGCTACATAAGAATTTCTAGAAAAATGTTACAGCAACAATCCAAATTAATAAGAGCAACAATTGAAAGAAGAGAACGTAACATTTCAAAACCTCAAATGCAACATTTAAAATTTTTTGTTGCAACAATAAAAATAAATAGATAAAACATTTTGAAACACCTATTACAACAATATGAATAACCTCCTACAACATTATCTACATACAAATAGATGAAACATCTCAAAACACTTATTTGCAACATTTGAATGATTTACTACAACATTGCCTTCATAGAGCGATAACTTGCCTTTTCTTCTCCATCAACCATAGCTGTCGCACTTGCGAAGTTTGCTTCTAACCGTGGCAGAGCCTTTGAGTATGAGTGATGGCGGCCTCAAAAGGGGAGGCCTTGGCTTGGGACTTTGGTACAACATGAGAGGTAGAGAGGAGAGAGGGCGAGGATGAGATCATATGGCCATAGCTATGTGTGATTAGATATAGAGGTGGGAGAGAGAGAGAGAGAGTAGGAAGAAGGCTAGAGAGAGGGTACATGCTACGATCTGTAGGGATAGCTATAGTGGGGAGACAAAAGTGGAGTAGGATCTGGTCAGGTAGATGAGAACAAGCCACGTCCATGTTTGGACTGCTCGTTTTGTTTGGATGAAAGAGTCAAAGCAATACCAAACTATATGACATTGAAGGACCATGTGAGAAGAACCTGTTTAATGTTGCGATGAATCATTGCAATGTTTCTGGAGCGGTTATTCGATTTTGTAAAAGATTGCATTTTGTTTGGGTTGTTTTTGTCGGAACCCGGAGCAACGACTCCTGGATCCTCTGTGTAGCTCGCACTAGTCCAGGATCAGCTAGTGCACACAGTCACAACAAAGATAAATACCAAGCACAAATGACATCATATATTAAATAAAAGGGTACGGCCTTATGGCCAAGTCTTACATCAATGCCCATTGGCAAAATAAATAAAGCAAAGAACTGCGGAAGCAAACTGATAGGAAGCGAAGCCCAAGCCTGCCCACAGGCAAACGACAGTAAGACGCGGCCTACTCGTCCAGATCTTCACCGTAGTCGATGACATCTTCCTCTGTGATGATGATAGCAAGGTGAGTACAAACTTGTACTCCACAAGTCACCCGGGAAAAATGCAACATAATGATAAAGGCTTCAATGGAAGGCTTATAGGGTTAGTTTGCAAGAAACAACATTTAAGAAATACAATAAGTAGATTGAAATTGCTGAATTTAATACAATAAGTAAAAACAGAACTTTGTAATTGAAAATATTACCGTCAGTGCAGGCTCCAACCAGACACCAACCTATCCTCGGGCATCCCACCCGGATCATCTTTTCCAAAAGATCACGTATGGATTCCATCCATCCACACGCTTTCAAACACTCGTGGATTCCATCCATCCACAAGTTACCAAACTCACTCATGGGTTCCATCCACCCACAAGGTTTTCACTCTCTCACGGATTCCATCCATCCGCAAGGTTTTCGAAAACATTTTTGAAAAACAAAATCTAATCCATGAAAAACTTTTACTCAGCATGCCCATGACCGTGGGCACGGCTATCCAGGATAGATTATACACTCTGCAGAGGTTGTACAGCTTTACCCACAAGACACGATCATCCCATATTGCCACGCGATTACACACTTCCTTAGGTGTGCGGCGAGGAGTCGTGACAAGGCCTTTACAATGCAAAGCCTTCAACCTGGCCAAGCCAACTCTAAGGTTTCACCCCAGTAAGGAATCCACCAGACCGGGACCCCCTCTTGAGCCTAGACGAGACTTCTCATGGCTTAACCACGCTCGCCCAAGTGAGACTTCACATGGCACCAACCACGCTCACTTTCAACCTACGACTTGACTCAGATTGGGACTTTGCAAATTAATTAGCTAGGGCTGTCCCATACCAGCCATGTGGTAGTACGATAGGGCTTTGCAATAGTAGCTCACAGACCGGTCCTTAACTGACACTACTAGATTTTCGGCCTAATGCCACGAAAGGAATTGCAACGCCACCAATTTGGTTGTAATAGGTAGGACTTATTGCAACGTTTTTCCAAAACGGTGGCAATAGGTGGACTTTATTGCCACTATTATATTGCATTGCGATATTCGTAAATGTCGTTGCAATAGGTAGGTGTTATCGCAACCATTTTGAAAACGTGTTGCAATAGGTTGGATATATTGCCACGACACTCTTTTGTTGCGTTAGTGTTGATTTTTGTTGCAATTATTTGCTACTATTGCAACCATATATAATTTCATTGCTATTGGGTGATATTATTGCCACGGTGTTTTTCGTTGGGATAATCTTGTGGCGTTGCGAAGAGGTAGGTGCGTATTGCAACGAAAAACTAAATCGATGCAATAACATATTTATATTGCCACGTGTAAATTTTGTTGCTATAGAGTAGTGTGTTTCGTTGCAATATGGTATTCTATTGCAACTCTTTTGTTTCGTGGGCTTTTGTTTAGCTATCCAGTCATGCAGCAAAAAATTATGAAAATTGAAAAATGGGAAGCCACCTAGGAATCGAACTAGGACCTCTTGATTGGTAGCCAACGCTCATACCACTAGGACACAAACACATTAGTAATTAGGGCACTGCAATCGACTTGGTTCTAGCTTCCTCTAGGACACTAGAACTTTTAGAGACTATTCCCAAGAAAATTGCTCTGCAAGAAAGTAAAATTCCTTTTCTTTCACTTGAACATCATGTAGGCCTGCTATACACTTATTGCGCCTTTCGTCCTAGTTACAATATGTACTGCATGTTGACGCGGATACGCTTATGTCTTGCACCTCTCGGTTAAATATATTATTTAACTGTAAGGAATTATTGAGCCGCATTAAATATTATCAGGTGAGCTCTAATTTAATTGGGTCTTTAACTATTATATTTGGAGATACAGAGCTACTACTATTTTATTTAATTATATGCAGGCACATACTCGATCTGTACAAGTCTAAAGTGAAGATGCGTTTAGAAAGTCTCGTCGACACTAGTGCATCGTCCATCATTTTAAGTGTACAAAATAATGAGGACATCACGACTGGAGGTGGAAGGTTCGATCCTTTCTGAGCTATAGCTTCTAACTGTGAGGTGGAAGGTTCGATCCTTTCTGAGCTAGAATTTAATTTTTGTTTTCCTATTTTTTGCTCCCCCCACAAATTAATTACAGTATTTTTTCCTCCCCAAAAATTAATTACATGAGTTGCGCTTAGTTACTTATTATTTTTCTACTAGTATTTTATCTCACTATATGCGAACAACCAGCGAAAACACCAGACTTAAGCAAGTATTTTTCTTTTTAAAACAATGAAAGCCGTCTTTTATTCACTAAACTGAACCTATATCTGTAACATCACAAATTACTCCATTGTCGTACCATATTGATCATAAAACCATACATTGTAAATATATGTAGTCACATTCATTGATCAGAACGCCTTCTTCTAGAACGGTTATAGTACGAATACTCATAAGGTTGGTTCAATGCCCGCCTCCCCAAAACTTGTCTTGCAAGTTTTCTAGCGAAGTTGATGAAGATGATATAATCAAGACTTACATGTCCCTTAGAAAGCGTAGGTCAAACAAGTAGTGGCATAGGAACTCGCCAAGCTTGCAACTAAGTCAATACCCTTTGCGACGAAGAAACAAAGGGCGCGATTGGTACTATACTTTAGAGGAACGATATAGTTGCCGTCGACGAGGAGATTGGACGCCGGAATTGAATTGTTAATTTTGAATAAAAACTTAAAACTCCACGAGAGATCTGCTAGTACAATAATATTTTATGCTTCTCTTATGTATGAGCCCTTCAGTAGGTGATAATGAAGGAAATAATACCTACATCGGTCAATTTGTTACGTTCACGATTCCATTTAGTTCTAGGATTAGTCGTGCTCCCTCCATGTAATTAATTATTCTACATTCTAGAATGAGCTGAAATTTCAGCTAGAAGGTACCTTTCTATTCCGTTTAACATTATCAGCACACGGACATTATTAGCTTTGATTTTTCATTTAAAGAACGACTGCTCGCTTGTATAGGTTGATACAGCCAAACGGTGTACGCACTATCTTCCATGATTTCTCATGCGTAGTACAAGAATGAACTATGGCGGGGAATTGCAATGGCGTGTCGCGGTGTAGGTGGGAGTCCAGCATGAAATTTTGAACTCATTCAGATAACGATTGCTCGCCCACATAGGTTAATATAGCCAAACGGTGTACGTACTGCATTCTATGATTTCTCATGTGAAGTACGAAATGAACTTTGGCCGCGAATTCTAATGACACATCAGCGGTACAGATGGGAGTCTAACGTGAAATTTTCAGCTCATTTGGAGAATGACTGCTCGCTTGTATAGGTTGATACAACCAAATGGTGTACGTACTGCCTTCTACGATTTCTCATGTGAAGTATGGAATGAACTATGGCGGCGAATTGCAATGGCGTGTCAGCGGTGCAGGTGGGAGTCCAGCATGAAATTTTGAACTCATTCAGATAACGATTGCTCGCCCACATAAGTTAATATAGCCAAACAGTGTACGTACTGCATTCTACGATTTCTCATGTGAAGTACGAAATGAACTTTGGCGGCGAATTCTAATGGCACATCAGCGGTACAGGTGGGAGTCTAGCATGAAATTTTGAACTCATTCAGATAACGATTGCTCGCCCACATAGGTTGATACAACCAAATGGTGTACGTACTGCCTTCTACGATTTCTCATGTGAAGTATGGAATGAACTTTGGCGGCGAATTCTAATGGCACGTCAACGGTACAGATGGGAGTCTAACGTGAAATTTTCAGCTCATTCGGAGAACGACTGCTCGCTTGTATAGGTTGATACAACCAAACGGTGTACGTACTGCCTTCTACGATTTCTCATAGTGAAGTATGAAATGAACTTTGGCGGCAAATTCTAATGGCACATCAACAGTACAGATGAGAGTCTAACGTGAAATTTTCAGCTCATTCGGAGAGCGACTGCTCGCTTGTATAGGTTGATACAACCAAACGGTGTACGTATTGCCTTCTACGATTTCTCATGTGCAGTATGAAATGAACTTTGGCGGCGAATTCTAATGGCACGTCAGCGGTACAGATGGGAGTCTAACGTGAAATTTTCAGCTCATTCGGAGAACGACTGCTCGCTTGTATAGGTTGATACAAACTTATACAAAGTTTATCAAATCATCAATGGTCCACGAACATGATGTGATGACACCCAAACAAAATTTCTAAAATTTGACAAACTGGACAGCTCCCAAATTTATAAACAAAGTTAAATTTCCGCCAAAATAGAGATCCCACCAATATTCTCCCAAACAAAGTCACAAGCGCGCCTTCTTTTTGCTAAAAATCGCGAAAAAAAGATGAAGCGCCAAAACCCCCCGCCTGGACCCATGTTTTTGCCGCCCCCGCCTACCCTCTGCCCAAATTAAGCCGACATGAGGATTTGTCAGTTTGGACGAGATCAGGCATGGAAGGCATAAGTGGTGATGCCTCTGTTATCAAGAGGGCGATTGCTGAATCTTTTCCTGAACCAGATGATGCAGCATTTGTTGATGACGAAGATGATGATGATGACACCTATATTAATGATGGAATTGTTGCTTCAGTTAATTCTTTGGGTCAAGGCCAGGATGATGATTTTTTTGTTTAAATCATGTTTTTTTAAAATATTGTGTCATGTATGTTTCTGTTTAAATATTCTTATATGTTTCAATCTTGAAAATCTTTGTTTTCAGTCCTGCTCTCTGTAGCTCTGTCCTCGGTGCCTTCGCCGGTTCGCCTCCCGGTCCCCACTTCCCCAGCCGGACGGCCCTACGGTCCCACTTTCCCCACGCCCGGCGCTCCCGCCTCCCCTCGGCCTCCCTCCTCGGCCTCCCCACCGCGCCGCTCCCCTCCCTCGCCCCACCGCCTCCGGCCTCCCCCGCGCCTCCCGCGCCCCTACCCCTCGCGCTGCTTCCTCCTCGGCCTCCCACCGGCCACCGCCCCTCCTCGGCCGGTCGGCCCCACCGCCCCTCGGCCCTCCGCGCCTCATCCACCTCCCGCGCCGCCTCCCCGCCTCTCCCGCCGCCCCTTACGCCTCCCGCGCCGCCGCCTCCCCGCCGCCTCTCCCCGCCCCTACCCTCCTCGGCCTCCCACCGGCCACCGCCCTTCCTCGGCCGGTCGGCCCCACCCCCTCCGGCCCTCCGCCGCCGCCTCCCGCGCGCCTCGGCCCGCCGCCTCTCCGCCGCTTCCCCTCCTCGGCGGCTCAGCCCCACCGCCCCCTCCTCGGCCCGCTCCCCGCAGCAGCGCCCCACCTCCATGGACCCGAGGTCCCCGACGGCCCGACCTCCCGGCTCCGCCTCCTCGTGCCGCCGTGCCGCCGTGCCGCCGTGCTTGGGCTGGGCCGTGCCGGCCGTGCCGGGCTGGCCCAAAGAAGCTGGCCCAAGTCCCACCTCTACTTCTTCCTGCTAAAAACCGCGAAAAAAGACGAGCGCCAAAACCCTCGCGACCCACGTTTTCCCGCCCCGCCAACCTCCGCCCAAATTAATCCCTCCTAATCTAATCTGGAGGAGAGAGAGAGAGCGCCGCGGATAGTGTCTCCGCTCCGTAGATGGCGACACACGAGGACTCGGCAGGGCACTGCGGCCATGGGGAGGGGAAGGTGGGTCACCGCGCCACGACGGGTCACCTAAATCGACCGACGACGGCAGCGGCGACCTCACACGCCACAGCCGCGGACCGCCGAACCCACGTCGTCATGCCTCTCTGCCGGTCGTTGATTTATCGCCGTTTGAATCTCCAACCGCCCCCAGGTATGGACCCACCCTGATGATCCTGCGTTTAGAGAAGGAATCACGTAGTATAGTCATAATATTTTTCGGCATCTAGGGTTCCACAGGGATTTAAAATCCATATGCTATTTGAAATCCATGGTTTTACTATTGAATGACTGAGGGAAAAACATAAATTATGGCAATTTATTAACGATGGCAGGTCTGCATTTTGCCAATTTCTTTAACAGGGATACTGTAGTTATATACTGTCAAATTTTGCTGATTGCTAGCTTGACTAGATGTGGTTCGGCGTTTTATTCGCATGCAGGTCTGTTCAAAATTGGTATCATGTGACAAAGATCCAGCTTTTTTATTTTTGTTTCAACTTATACAGTCAGTTTGCGCTCGGCTTTTATTTATTTGACAGCTATCCTGTTGCATGTACACTTGTGCTCCTGAGTTGTTCTTTTTCCTAGATTTCAATGTAATATAAATCTTGAATGCCTTCAGTGTTCTTTTTTCTTAAGTTTCAAGTAACAATGCATAATTTCACTGGAAGAACTAGTAAATGCATCAAGGACGAACAGTGGTAGCTCATCGAGACATCGCTGGCTAGATCGTTCCATTAAGTGGGGTGTTAATAACTTCAAAGAGCTAACTATTTGAAAACTAAATTTTAAATGCAGGCTAACCAAGCTGCCAACGAAACAATACATGTTCCTGCTGCCCCAACCGAACGAAATGACACGACTCCACGGAGTGAAGAAACAACACCGCAGGTAATAGCAATTGCAACATGTTTACAGGCAACATGGATCACTACACTGTATGAGCCCTGAAATGTTTTCTCGAATTTTTTGACAAGCAGACTAACCCAGATAGCAACCTGGAAACACAACATGAAGCTAGGCGAACTGCAGAAACCAATATTCGCACCCCTAGAAGTAGTGTTCTTAACCGAACTCTTCCCCAAAACAAAGACAGGAATGCGTCAGTGAATTATATTACTACAAAAACACTAAAGGCTGCTGTTGCTACTAAACGTGCACGCACAAGGAGTCAACAGGTATGCATTGCACATGGATTTTTTTTATAGCTGTAATGCCTATCTACTACAACATTGCAAATTGTAACCCTTCATATTAATGTACATAAAATATCCTGCAAATCCTTAGGTTTATCTGTGTTTATTTTGTTAAATATTGATCATCTCATCAGCCGCTAAATATAGATTAGAAGTACCACATTTGATTAAGTCATGATTATCAAGTTGGCAGTAGTCAATGTCTCTGGGGTTTTGGCTGCATGTTCTACGCGCAATCTCATAGGCCGAGAAGAAGAAAAGGTATCCATCTAGAGGTAAAACCATGCACAAATGATTCACTATATATATTGACACTAATATACATTCAGGTACTTTGAGAAATGAGTGCTGTCTTTTTCTGTGTATGTAATCAAATTTCATTATATATGTCCGGCCAAAGGGTCTAATAGCCCTTTATTGCAAAGCACTTGCTAATACAATTGCTCCTGTACGAGCATGCTCATGATATATAGTTACAAATTTGTAATCTTGTAGTTATTATTAGCATATCCCTGCAGCATTGTGTGGGCAAATCGCCAAGGGAGGCGTCAGGCGGACACAGCAAACAGTATTCTGATTTGGTAGCATTAAGCGTCAGCAGAGGATTGCCTTGTCCGTTCGAAATAAATTGCTCCGCGTAGAATTCATTTATGTGAATAACAAAAATGGTTTTGCGCTGTATATCGCCAGAAGCCCTTCGCTTCCTGCATGTAGAATAATTCTGAAGTGATCCATGGGGTGCACGGCTTTATGCTAATATAATTTGGTAATTGAAGTTGGGTACACATCAGTCAGCCACTGCACAGCAAAAAATGGACCATTTGTACCATGTCCCTACAAATTTTATGAGCACCCATAACTTTTGTCACATTGTAACCCTTCATATTAATGTACATAAAATATCCTGCAAATCCTTAGGTTTATCTGTGTTTATTTTGTTAAATATTGTGAATTACTGTATATTAAACCAAAACAGGGTATATTGGACTTACTGCACATGCTTCAGTGACAACTAGCAATTTCTATAACAATAGCTTCTTTACAGTCACCAATGACGTTAATTGGAATCTAACATGCTCACTGTAGGATTGCTTGGCTCCTTGACTCTGTTTTTTTTACTACTAACTGTAGGAATAGAAATTTAGTAGAGAATAACAGTCAACACAAAAAGAGTTCCAAATTCATGTAGGCAATCTGTAGGATATTAAGATTTATCACTTTTACACCATTGGTCACTGCTGAAGTACACAATGGGGATGCTTCTGGTGGTTGATCACTTTTTGATTTTTTTGGTTGGGTTATTCATCATATACCTTTCTAGTGGTTCTTGAGCTCTACATATTTTGACAATCATGTCTATATCTCTAAACAATTGCATTGATGCAGTAACGAACATATGTATTCATGTTATGAAAATTTATTCCATTTACAATGTGTTACTGTCGTGATGAGCTGAACAACTGATGCATATGCCATTTTGAATGATTTTATTCAGGAGGAAGGAACAAATTGAGTGCAGTGCTCTAGCCATGGGAAGCTAAGGTCAATTCAAGCTATTCAGCGAGGTCAAGCCAAGCTTCAATGCAGTGATAGCTAGGGACATTTTAGTGATGCTTGTAATACAACTTCAAATTATTGTCACAAACAAAGTTGGTTTCATTTCAGATATGTGTAGCAACAAATTCTATTTTTGATATAATGCTTTTACTACATCAGTTGATTCTTGTTGTGACAAACATTAATGGCGTTGCAATAATTCTTATTGCTACTAAAGCAATGCGTTGCAATATACACTATTCCCTTCAACTTTTGGCGTGGCAATATATGCTATAGCAACGAAAAAACAGCGTACCAAAAGAATCTATAGCAACAACAGATCAAGCGTGGCATTAGAAGCTATGGCAACGAAAATATCAAGCGTGGCAATAGAGGTTGTTGCAACCAAAGTATGTGCGTGGCAATTGAATCTATTACCACGAATTCTTTGCGTGGCAATATCACTATGTCCTATTACCACAAATTCGTTGCGTGGCAATAGCACTCTGTCCTATTACCACGAATTCTTTGCGTGGCAATTGAATCTATTACCACGAATTCTTTACGTGGCAATTGAATCTATTACCACGAATTCTTTGCGTGGCAATATAGTCTATTGCTACCACCAGTTTTCGTTGCAATTTAACTTATAACCACGAAATCGGTATGTTGCAAATGCTATCTACAGCAACGCCTAATTGCGTGGCAATAGTTGTTATTGCCATGCAATACATTGTTGCATAAACTATGTATTGCAATGCTTTATTGCGTTGCAATAGGTAACGTTATTGCAACGAACCGAAATACCGTGGCCCAAACTTTAGACCACGCAACTTCTTGCCACGCCTCCCAACAAAAATTTAGCGTTGCAATAGGTGCTAGTGCAACCATTTTGGGCCTATTGCAACGTTTCGACGCCGTTGCAATAGTCCCAAAAATTAGTAGTGTGACTCAGGCCCAACCACATACCCCTGTGCACGACAGTCAACCACTGCGGCTCCAACCAACAGGGCATGCCTGCACCCACCACTCTAACCAATTGCCTAAGTCTAAACCAGTTTTTTATTTGTTTTCAAAATAATTCATAACACTCCTTGACTCACCAAAGTCAAGAGTAGCTTTGAAAATCTTATCATTTTATGTAAAAAAAAGTCATCATTTTATGTGAAAGATATCCCAAAACAAAATTATATGACTATGCAGGGCTAAGCATTTGATTAAACTCTCTAGCCAACACTAATGTATCAACTAGAGTTTGATTCTAGGGTGACAAGGTATCGGGGAATTCAATATCAATGGAGGAATTAACAAGTGGGCAATAACTAAATTTAAAACTGAATTGAAATACGTTGAATAAAAATATGCATGCAGATTAATTTAAAACAAGATAATTTTATTTCGCAAACTGGGATCAACATGATTAAGGAGGGTGACTTGCCTTGCTCTTCAACTTGGCTTGAATCTTCGTCGAAGAATTTTCCCGAATCGTCGAAGTCTACACGTGAAAATAACCCACCAAAATCAAATAAATTCAAATTAAATTCAAATTGACTTCAAATATTTGAATTGAGGCCAGAAATGGATAGAGGGGATTTTTTGATGAATTTAGATATTTGAATGGGCTAAATCGGAGTTAAAACGAGGGAGAACGGGCTCCGGGAAGTTTAAATTCAGAGAAAATGGAAAATAAGAATTTTGTGGAATTATTTTTCTACTGGAAAAGGGATTTATGACGTCAGCATTACGTCAGCCCTGAGATTTTAATTTCGGCCAAATTATTTTTCAACGGGAAATTCGGATTAACTGCGCCAGCATGACGTCAGCCAGGGGAAGGGCCGGCTGACAGTGGGCCCCCGGTCTATGGACCGGGTCCACGGACCACTCGGGGCGCTGATGTGGCACAGCCGCCGGTGTGGCGCTGACGGGGACGGGACGGCCCGAGGTGGCGCTGGTGTGGCGCCAGGTCAGCCGCCACGCAGTACACGGGAGCCGACGTGGGAGGTGGCGGGATGGCGACGGAACGACGACGGCGACGGCGCTCGGCGGCGGCGGCGGCGGCGGCGGCTATGGGGAGAGGGGCTGGGGGAACCGGGGAGGGGCACGGCCTTACTACGCGGCGAGCGAGACGGCCGGCGGCGAGGAGGCGGCGGTTTCGCTCGGGTCTCACGCGGCGGCGGCGCTCCGGCGGCGACAGAGCTCGGCCGAGGAGCGAAGGAGGTCGGGGGTGACGCGGCAGAGCTAGAGGTGACGTCGGCCGGGCGTGAGGAGGCGCGAATGGCCGGCGATTGCTCGCCGAAGTCCGAGGCGGCGGCGACGGCGAGGGAGCACGGCGCGAGGGCGGTAGAGCTCTCGGGAGGGGATGGGAAGAGGAGGGGGAGGAAGTGCGGAGAGAGGCGGAGCCGGGGGAGGTATTTATAGGGGCGGAGGGCGACGGGGGCGCGAGGAATCGTTCGCCGGAGGCGCGGGATCGTGGCGGCGGTTTCGGGCGGAAGGTGGGGGCGTGCGCGGAGAAGGCGGGGGAGGAGGTGGCGCACGGGGCGCGGGTCCTGCGGGGGAGGTGGCGCTCGTGGGAGGGAGGGGAGGAACGGCCGGGAGGTGCGGGAGGCGGCGGCGCTCGCGGGAGGAAGGGGCGCCGGAGGTAAGGGAAGATGCTGACGGGTGGGCCCCGTCGGCAGAGAGGCGGAGAGGGAGTGGGGTGCGGACGGTTGGATGGCGATCGGGCGGCCACGGGGTAAGAGGGAGCGGGCGGGTGAGATCGCAGGGGCGGCGATCGGACGGCCGAGAGCGGGGTGAGGCGGGGACGGCCGAGATGGGGCGGGGCGCACACGTGGCGAGCGGGGAGGGGAGGAAGGCGGGATGGAGCGGATGGCCGAGGAGGGCGGCGTGGCGAGATCCAGGCCGTCCACGTGGCGGCCGAAGGAGAAGGGGAGGGTTTTTATTTTTTTGAAAATTATTTTGGTTTTCAGAAAAGCCCAGAATATTGAATAAGCCTCAGAAAAACATGAAATAAACTCCAAAAATTCCAGAAAATTTCATAGAACCTCTTGGAGACATTTTGGAGCTTAATAAAAATATTTCCAACTAATGTTGGTACTTAATTTTCATACTTTTAAAATACTTTTAATTTCAAAATACATTTTTAAACTCCAGAAAAACCAAGAAACCAAATAAAATCCAAATAACTCCAAATAATTAATTTGAATTAGGATTTTTATAGAAAATCAAAATATTATTTTATTTAATAGTATTTTTAGTTTTTCTTAAAATGCTTTTCAAATCCAGCTTTTTCAAAAACAGAAATCCAAGGCAAATCCAAGTTTAAAATTTAGGCCACAAAAACACTTATTTTAAATTAAATTTTATTTTATTCCATTTATTATTTAATTAATTATTTTTATTTTGCTTAAAATTTGGGCTGTTACAGTTTTCTAGAATTTCAGGAAAAATGATAGTACCGTAGGTATTGGTGTGGTCATACCACAAGGCGTTAGAACTGTAGGTGTTGGTGCAGTCATACCACCCTGCGGTATGACCGTTGGATGTGTGTTGTCATACTACAATGTGGTAGCACTGAATTTTACATGACGGTATGTTATTTCTAGAGAGGTCTATTTCGGGATTGTAAGGTGCGGTAGTACTATCCCAGGGGAGCGATAGTACCGCAGTGCAGTAGTATCACCTTGAAAGGAGCGATACTATCGGATTTCGCAAAAAAATATGGTTTTGGGGAATTGAATCATGGATTGAGTTTGGCTTGACCAAGGTCAGTGGATATATATTGCATGAAGCATGTGTTAGATAACGTAGGTCAAGTTATGAAGAACTTATACCTGAAAACGATTTCTTTGTCTTAGGTGTGCAGGGTTGCTTGGAGTCAACTGTGGTCAGCGGTGAGGATCGGGGCTAGGCTTATAGAGGAGTTGAGGCCTAGAATGATCAAAAATGCCGGGCGAGATGGTGAGCTCAAGTATGGTACGAGAAAGGCGGGAAATATTAAGGCGAGTTCTAACGTCGAGATTACACCATGAGGCTTGGACGGTCCAAGTAAGTCATGGTTCATGGAACCAGGACAAGAAAGACTTCGCGACATGTGGTATGCTAGTAATACACCCATACGTGGCAAGCATGATGATTGTTTGCAATGGGAGACGAAGATCGAATCAATGAGGAGTATTTTGGTAGTTTGGCCAAAATACTAGAAATCACCTTGGATCAAAACCACGGCGCATGAGTGGCACTTAGGAGAGCAATTTAGGTCAGGTAGAGCTGATTTGATCAAGATGGATCAAGGCTACGGATTTAGCAGATACAAGCTTATGCACTTTGAAAAGCATGTATAAGTGAACACGTGTGAGTAAAATCCATTTGTGTGGGGTTAATGGATTTTTCTTATTGTGCTAACTGGATAGTATCTACTAAAAGTTAGAGGTGGCTGGTTAGCCCACCTATAAAAGGGGGTTGGGCTGGACATATGGTTAACCAATCAACCCATCTCTCTTGTGCCTTCATGTCTAAGGTTAGGGTTTCAGAGTTGAGTGTCTTGTGTGCTCTCTGTCCTCCAAAGTGGATTGGTTGTAAAACTTATCTCCTCAAGTAAGCAATACATCAATCTTTATACACCTACATGAATCTATCATGTCTTGCTTGATTTGCTTTTGTTTTATTTGGTTTTGATGTTTCCTCTTCCTTCATCTTAATCTTGCTATACCAAGGACGTGAATGAGATGAAAATAACCCCCTTGAAATCAATCTCCAATCATCCAGGCACTTCGATAGCAAGTTCATCAAGAAACCCTGCTTTGCTTGGTTTGGCCTCTTCGAGCAATTTCATGACCTGAGGGTTTTTGGTGGATTTTTTCAGTGTTTTAACTTGTTGTGACATGTGGGAACATATATAGATCCATCTTGGTCATCATCTATCCACGAGCAAATTGTATTCACCGCTTTGGAGTTTTGATCGGTTTTGATGCAACATTCCTTCGAACTAAAAAAAAGTCTCAACTTAAGCCATGATTTTCATGAACGTTTGTTGGAATAGGTTTATAATACCCAAGAGAAGATTTCTGCAAAATTTTATATTATTGGATCTATGGATAAAAAATTCTATCGATTTTGGTTTTTGAAATCATGCTGAAAATACTATTCACCCTGATTTTACTATATCAGTGGTAGTACCACGGTTACTGTGGCGGTAGTACCACGGTTACTATAGTAAGTAGTAGTACCGCAATTACAGTAACAGTAGTTTCGTTTTTGCTGATTTTTATTGGGTTTTTAGTTTCTCGAATCGCTAATTTTTATGGTGGCTTCTATCCTAATCTTCATAGCTCTGTCACTATTGAAGTAAAGGATTGGTAAATATTTGAGTAAAATTTTTAAGATACTATTTACCCTCCTCTGATACCATCTTCGGTCCTACAGACTGAAAAAGAAACGGAGGGAGTATTACGTAACAGGGGATTAGCTACTGAACGCTTCTTATCAACGTGAAAAAGTATTTGTTAGCTGAAGGTCCCAATGCCATTGTTTTGCTATGCTTAAGATAACGGACAGGACAGGGAAACCACGGAGGAGACTCAAGGTCATTTTCTTCTTATGATTATTTTCAGCATGTGGGAGAAGAACAGATGTTAAATCTTACTTATATAGGCCCTGTTTGGATCAGTTTCAGATTCTTAAAAACCAGCTATTACTTCTAGTTTTTAAAAGCTGGTTTCTAAGCAAAAACTGATGGGGTGTTTGGATCCCCTAGTTTTTAAAAGCTGGTTTCATTTATGATTGGTGCTAATAGACTATTACACCCTTACATTTATTGCGCGTGGCCTTTAATGGAAGCGTCTGCGCGTGGTCTTTAATGAGGGTAAATGGGTATTTGTGCAAAAAAACTGGCAAAAGCTGGGTATCAACAGCTTCTTGGTTTTTAAGAATCTGGGTAGGTAGATTTTAAAAACTGCCTCAAAAACTGGTCTGTTTGGATCCCACCCAGTTTCCAAAAGCCAGATTCTTAAAATCTGGGTGGATCCAAACAGGCCCATACTTCCAACCATTAATACTTAGAGTGAACTTTACAAAGAAATAAAATATTTGCATCACAATTAACATACGGACATTTTCAACTAAAAGGAACGCATTGTACCTTTTTCTCGCACAATTATGCATATTTATCATGAATATTAGAACAATGTTAGTGCAAGAAATATGTATAAAATGAGCGCCAATAGGCTGGGAGAACGGTGTTTATTGTGATGCAAAATTATTATCAAAGATATGCTCAAATATCTTTATTATGAATATTTATCATATTCGTTAAACCCTAGGTAGTTAGATGATCTTTGAGTTGTGTACGTAAGGCAAAGTTAGATGTTCTCTGCGAATACGATAACCTTGAAATATTTTAGGTGAAAAGCTACAATTAACTCATATGCTTGCGGTATTTATTTATTGCACGTACCTCTCGCGTTAACAAGCTTTTTTGGCACTGTCCCCAGGGAACGACAACCGAACCGTAGGGAATCGATTTAGATTTTCATCTAACCCCAATATCATATATATCCTGTTTTGCTTTGCACCCTCGACGATTCGAACCAAGATCTCACATGCCAGTCAGCATGAAGCCGATCGACAAAGCTCCGAGACGTCGGATGATGTGCACAGGTGATTGAGGCTGGCACCGGTCCTCGCCGGGCATGGTGGTGGACGGGTTCTGGCACTGCTCTTCGTCGCTCGATCGAAGCCACCGCGGCAGCACGAGCTACTTGCCTAGCTTAGATTCATGTTGAATAAGGAGTTGATGAGCATATGAGAACAGCTGCCCACGTTGTTAAGTTTGTGAACTTGTACGTAGTTTTCCAAAAAAAAAAATCATGTATGAAGTACTTATATTTTTTTTGTGCGCCTGCAAAAATTGGTAAAAGTTCAGTCACACACGGGTACATCAAGATGCCATGTGATAAATATTGCTTAGTGCAGGATGCTCGAGGAGGGGCAGTTGGGCCTAGGATGGCAATTATGCCAATTTACTCGTATACGCATGAGTAAATGTTCTAATGGACTCAGGTATGGGATATTTTTTTTACCTACGGGTATGGAAATGGGGGGAACACATTACCTGTCAGGTAAACGGGCACGGGTATGGGTAAGCTTCACTCGTACCCGCCCCGCCCGTTTACCCACGATATATATTGACGGGTGGCGTAGCCATAGCAATATCTCTAATTGCTATTGATTGTTATAAACTTTTGCATATCTCTAATTGCTATTGATTGTTATAAACTTTTTTGATAGTTATTATATTTTCTAGCAACAGTTGCTGTTTATATGTACCTGTCATTAGTTCAACTCTCAGATAGTAACTCTCAGTTTGCAGGTAAACGGGTATGCCCACGGACGACGGGTATGGGTGTAAATCGGAGTCGCGAGTACGGGTATGGGCGAGCACTACTCATACCCGCCGCGCCCGATTGCCATCCCTAGGTGGGCCGGCTTTTGGAGGTGTGCGTGCGGCTAATGTGCGCGGGGGCTTAGCTTCAATGGCGCCCGACCGAGGCGGGCGAAGGGTCCTGGCGAGCGGGCCCCACGTGTCAGTGGCGGCGGCGGAATTTTGGACACTGTTGGACCCCTGTGCATCAAAAATTCCGTTTTTGGCCCCCTGTGCAAAAAAATTCCAAATTTGGACCCCTCTCCACCGCGCGATCACCACGGGCTGCCACATGTCCTGGTCGTGCGATGCGTACCGCGACGATCAAGATCGTTCATCCGGTCGTGCGGTACTGCATCGCACGACCGGCATGCATACGCGCCCGACCGCGCGTCCGCCCGCCCCGGCCGCACGTTCTTCGCCCGACCGCGCGAACGATCGGCCAATCGCGCGACCATCCCCGCCGACCGCACGACCTCCCGAACGCGACCGCGTGACTGCATTTGTGCGCAGCGCCCAGCGCGCGTTTGAAAAAAAATTAATTTATGCATTTGTGTTAGGGTTTATTTATTTATGCATTTGTGCTAAAATTATGTTTTATAATAAAAATTTATGTGTATGTATGAAATAATGTGTGAAAAAATATGAATTTGAATTGGAGTCCACTTTACTGCTTGTGTATTTTTTTTGTAATTTTGAAAATTAAAAATATTGGTTGGTAGAGTACGAACGAAATTTGTTTGAAGTAACGATTAGTGTTTTTGTGATTTTTATTTATTGCTGACCGTGAAAAATGTGTTCAAGTGACAGTAACAAATTTCGATCATGGTATGTTGTTTTATTGGAAGCAATTTAATGAAAATTTTTTTGAGTATAAATGTGATATGAACAATTGGATGAAATGAAGGAAAGTGATATTGAACACGTGGGAATGAGTGCAGGAACTGTAATGATTATAAGTTTTGTTAATTTTGTAGTTGTGAATCAGAAAAAAAATATGAAAAAATTGTAAAACAAGTTTATGTTGATTATATGTTGTAGATGCACAAAAAATTTTGGTAAAATTTTCTAGGAACGATTGTGCGTAGAACGATCGATATATAAAGTGGTAAGTGACTTTTAGGGTATGGACCGTTTTTAGGGTTTGCAATCCGCGTGATTTTTTTATGTTTTGTCAATTTTGTAGTTATAAACTGCATAAAAATCAGATAAAGTTGTAATAGAAGTTTATGTTCAATGTAAGTTGTAGATGCATAAAAAATTCAGGTAATTTTTTTTAGGAACGATTGACCGTAGAACGGTCGATACATAAAGTGGTAAGTGATATGAACAGTGGCATGTGTGGAACTCTGTACTTGTAATGTTCAGAACTCCACCACTAGTCCTAACATGCGTTATGGAATATAACTTGTTGGGTCTATTACATTTTGTCTACTGGGTATAGCGTGGTTGTTTCCCCTTTTTGTCGCGCCCTGAAGATGGCTCCGCTACATCCTTCTTCCTGTCAGTCTTGGTCTTCAGAGCTGCCTCACGAGCTTTAAGCTCCTCCTCCTGACGCTTGATGGCTGCTTCACGCAGACTTAACTGCTCCCGCCTCCTTTGCAGCTCATCCTCCTTGCCCTTCAGACGAATTTGGTCCACCCTCACGCGGCGCTCTTGCTCAAGCCGCATCTGTCGTTCCACCTCACGAGCCTGAGTCATCTTGACAAAGTATTGTCCTTTGTTTTTCACCTCCACTGCCCGGTTATCTGGCCATGACGGCGACACCCGATCCACCCATTCGATGAATGTGCAAGCCTATGTGTGGCGTGGTAGATGTCATGGATGAAGTTGAAAAACGATAACGAGAAACAAATGATTTAGTTGTGGTCGTTACCACGAAGTCGTCATCCAGGTCTGGACACTTGAAGAACCTACGGCCGTATTTGGCTCGTTGTACTCGATCCGTCCAGACTCCCAACATCGTTCTAAAGCCGCAATGGCACTTCGGACGCTCATGCCACTCCGGCACTCCAAATGGGTCGGACCTCTAGGAAGACATTGTTGTGTAGTAGTATTGTGATGCCTTGAGGAGGAGATGTGGTATGGAAGACATAGGAGGGAGGCCTTTATGTAGGCAGGTTATCTGGTGCAGTGGGCATAGTCCATGGAGAGGACGACATGGGAATCTTTTGAGCATAGTCAGGATTCCAGTGTAGCAATAAATGCCCCTATGAAGGCTTTTGAGTCCTCGTTTTTCATGTCACTTGTCAAAGCTGACCCGTTTTGTTATGTCACTGGGCAAAGCTGCCCCGTTTAGTCATGTCACTGGGCAAAGCTGGTCTCTTTTGTCATGTCACTGGGCAAAGCTGCAAAGCTGCCCCGTTTAGTCATGTCACTGGGCAAAGCTGCAAAGCTGCCCCGTTTTGTCATGTCACTGGGCAAAGCTGCCCCGTTTTGTCATGTCACTGGGCAAAGCTGCCCCGTTTTGTCTTGTCACTGGGCAAAGCTGGCCTCTTTTGTCATGTCACTGGGCAAAGCTGCCCCGTTTAGTCATGTCACTGGGGAAAGCTGCCCCGTTTTGTCATGTCACTGGGCAAAGCTGCCCTGTTTAGTCATGTCACTGGGCAAAGCTGGCCTCTTTTGTCATGTCACTAGGCAAAGCTGCCCCGTTTAGTCATTTCACTGGGCAAAGCTGGCCTCATTTGTTTCTCACTGCGCAAAGCCTTCTTATGCTGTGGTCTTTGTGCTGAGGCTGCCCCCACACAGCCTATAAAATGGAGCCATTCCTCACCTAGTCCCCTGCCTTGTTATCACTCACCTTGTGTATTAGTTGTTCCGAATCTGTGTAGTTATCTTTCGTGCACACTCCCCCGGACTAGGCAATGAGTCACTTGAGCACCTATTCATCGGCACCCACGGTGATTTGCCCAAAATGCAACACGGTTGTTAGACGTAGGACCTCACAGACGGCCGCAAATCCTGGGCGGCACTACTACAAGTGCCCCAATCACTCGGTGAGTAAGATTGTTTCGGGTTCATTCAAATCGAGGTGGCATGTTTATAAGTATTGTTCTCATTAAATCGCAGGAAGCCCCCGGTGGTTGCCGATTCTGGGTGTGGGAGGATGAAATGGGCACTAGGACGGATAGCGTTCGCCAGGAGAGAGTTGTCGTGGGGGGTTGCGACCCCGTCGGGATGCGGCATCATTTCGACAGACTGGAGTGGAAGATAAATTTGATGTTGTGTGCTGTTTGCTTTCTTGTGGTTATTGTTATCCTCAAGTTGTAGTGCTGGAGGTTCTCGTCGTGCATGTTGGTAATGTTTTATGCTACGTTGTCGTCAAGCTATTTTCTTCGTGGTGGTGCTTGTGTTTGTTGTTATCGTGTCTTCGCCCGCTGCCCTGTGTTGTCATCTCTCAGTTGGTTGTATGCCGTAGTAAATGAAAGAACTTAGAGCAACACTTTTACACAGGAAACCATCTTTGAACATCAAACCATCAAGCAGTTGAAAAACATCACATGCGTAGCCTTTTCAGGCATTTGTAGGAAACAGTCCTATGCGTAGCCTCTTTTGTCATGTCACTGAGCAAAGCTGCCCTCTTTTGTCATCTCACTGAGCAAAAGCTGACCTCTTTTGTCATGTCACTGAGCAAAGCTGGGCCATGTTGTCATGTCCCTGAGCAAAGCTGCACTCTCTTGACATCTCACTGAGCAAAGCTGCCCTTTGTTTTTCACGTCACTGCATTAAGCCGCCCCGTTTTGCTATAAGTAGCACGGTTGGGCTCCATGACATTGTAACTCGAACAAACAAGTATCCTCTCTTTTGTAGTGAAACATACCATGTCGGAAGCCGAGGGGCCAGTGGGATTTGGGTCACCGAAGGACGACATTACCTTAGAAAGGAGGGATATGTTCGGTCCACAGTACCGATTGATACCAAGTCGGCGTGCTCAACCAGCGTGGCCGAAATGCAGACACAATGAGTACGCGGTCATCCAGATCTTGGATGGCCCGAATGATGGCGGGCGACGTTTCTTCCGATGCTCACGCTCCGGGGTACAAATTAGTAATATTACATTTTTTTATTGCTTATGGACCCTCGAAGTTTACCGTCCTTTTTTTGCAGATGGCAAAATGCGACTTCTCCCGCTGGATCGACCCTCCTCATGAACGGTATGTTGATTGTTATGTGGATACATTATGGGCTCGAATATGGGACTTGGAGTACCGAATGGAGAGTCTCACTGAGGAGAACAACGACCTCCGCGAGTGTGTGGAGTGTACCAGTCAAGGTATGCCCTATACGTCGAGGGGTCATCGGGGTCGTCCGGCCGTGTCTCATCCACAACCATCGTATGCGCATGGTCAGACCACTTGTCTGTCCACGTCTGCTGTGTGGCTCTCCAGTCTTCTGTCGCTCGCCCTCTCCTCGATTGCCTGCAAGTTCATTGAGACATTACACAATTAGTACGGTACTGACATTGACACTAATGCAGTAATTAAATTTGGGGTGTAGTGACATACCGGTGGGTGATATCCGCAAGAGGGCGTCCTGCCATGGGAGGGACATGCTGGTACAGCCCGAACTGTCTCATGACTCGCTGTGGGCTGTATGGCTCGACGCAGTGCGCGAACACCAAGTGGCAGGTCGTCATCCAGTACCTATGATCCTGCTCGCACTGAGATGACAACCCGTGGGGGCCGTGTTCGCAATGAACCGTGGAGACCATGGCCACCAGACTACGTGGCCAAACGGCAGAAGCTCGAACCCCTGGTGGAATAGCAGGTATGCAACGAAGTGCGTCCGCACCGCGGCCTCATCTGCGTCTGCAGGACAGGTCATGTACCGACGAAGCCATCCATGTGGCACCCCAGCTGCGTTGTCTCGGATCGCATTACCGAACCGGTGACCCAGACGGACCTTCCAATCTGCTGCCTTTGGGGGTGGCACCACAAAGAAGACCACGGACGGTAGACCAGTAATCATGGTGACGTCTGCAGAGTAACCGTCATCTCCCCCCACCGGAAGTGGAAGGTGTGAGTCTCCGGCCTCCATCGATCAACGAGAGCGGACATCAGTGGCGCATCATACTGGAACCCATGCGGTAGATCCAACATGCGGGCAATGGGCAGCAAACCGGTGTCCCGCAGTAGTGGGATGTACCGCTGGTCGAGACGCCAGTTCTCTCGGGGGCCCCTTAGGACGAAGCAAGGAGGCCCGTGTGCGGGTGCCGACAACCACACATGGCATCGGTGGTGCTCGTCCCAACGGGGGTCTAGCAGCTCAAACGCCATGTCCTGCCAAAGAAGGATAACAAGTTAGTGTACATTACAACAAAATGTGCAACAAATAACAACATAATTTACAACAAATGTAATGACAGGGAAACGTACGGAATGTACAAAAACATACATAAAATGTGCACACGAATATGACCCACACGACAAGGAAACATATGGAATCAGTGGCGAATCCAGAGACAAAATCAAGGGTGGGCTAAACTAGAATGTCACAAATATAGTATTTTACTCTTGTGTAATTCAAATTCATATATAAATAGAAGAGAAACAAAACAAAAGAGAAGAAATACAATGAAAGTACCTCAGTAATAGAAAGCATATCATAAAAATATATAAATATGCTTCCTGTGAGTAGAGATCAATTATCTACATACCAAAATAAAAATAGATAAAGAACTAGTAGAGTTAAGCTAACTTGAGATAAATGCAGCAAATATAATTTTATGCAATCAAAATTCATACTATTATTAGTGAACAGATGTTTGAATTTAAGAAAGCATAAAATAAATTGATATATTGATTGGTTTGAAGTTGTTAGCATGCATAAAAGGATTAATCATAGCAAACATACTACTTTTCGTGGTTTCTAGTTCTCTCATTAACACTTCATTTTCATAGCTAGCGACTGTGTTTCTTTAATTCTCTGACTCCACATGAGTTTTCTCATTGTGCAAAATAACTAAAGAGAAAGATAATCAAAGAGCAAGCTAGTAGATTGACAGCCGTAGCTTCTTTCCCAATCCTAATCTTCCGCAAGCCTAGCAAGCATCATAGATGTAGGCACCGGGCCACCGGTAGAGGGTGGGCTTGAGCCCTACTAAGCCCCCCTGTTGAATTCGCCACTATATGGAATGTGCGAAAACATACATAACATGGTAATGTGCAATACATAGCTACACCGAGCCAACAATTCAGCGTACACCTCCTGAATAATACATTACATATGGATTGTGGTTGGTACTACGGAGCGTTGCTTGATGCCGGCCTGTTTGGGCATTGACTGAGGGAGTGGCCAAAGGTCTTGCATAGCCTACACTTCGGGCACCGAACACGATCCCCTCGCTGGCTCTCATCCATGTCGTTGCGGATGCGACGGCTTTGTGGTCTTCCACGACCGACATGCTTCAGTGCATCGTTGGGCACCCACTTTATCTCCCCCGGCCATAATTCCCTGTAGTGCATGTCTACCCCGTAGGAATCAAACTCTGCACTCCAGGTTGCATACAAGTGCTGCATGTCGTAGTACTTGGAGATGTACTGTGTCGACGCCTGGTTCCAAATAGCACAGGCCGTGTACACATGGGAGCATGGCTTGTGCAGAAGCTGGGGCTCGTTGCAGGTGCAAGATGCTTCATCACCAATCGTGCATACCTGCTTGCGCTCCCCTCTAATGTGACCCATGACATACTTCTGCCTTAGGCGGACCTCAAACTTCCTCCTTAGAAAATCAATGGGCTGAGCAATGTGGGATCGAGCCTTCTCCATCTTCCTGTCCATGAAGGCCTGCATGACCTCAGAGTATTGCTTGTTTTCCTCAAGGTGCTTCTGCGCCATCATGGCTCTATTCACAAAGTACCCTACGGTACGGTTCCAAGTCTTGGCCACAATTGCCGTGATCGGCAGGGATCTGACGCCCTTCAAGACACCATTATAAACCTCGGACATGTTGGTTGTCATGATCCCATACCTTGCCCACCGGTGTCGTGCAACAAAGACCACATTTCCAAGTCAGGTGCATTGGACTGAACCCATTGTGAGAATACCCCGACTCTTGTGGAGCCCCCTCCACGGCCCCTGCTTCTGTATGCACATGCTTCGAAGCCTCCTGATCGAGCTGCCTCCACAAGGCGTCGAACTTCCGCTTCTGGTTCTGCATTCATGGCTTCTTGAACATCTTCATTAGGTCCTTGCTACGGAACCTTCTGTGGAAGTTCGCTGCAATATGCCTCATGCACCAGTGGTTCTTCACATCACTCCACTGGAAGGGGGGCTGCGTCCCATTCTGCAACGTTCGCAACGCAGACAGCAAGCCTGCATTGCGGTCGGAGATAAGGCACACTTCAGGCCTGTCTTGCACTACGGCATTCTTCAAATTGCAAAGGAACCAAAGCCAGCTATCTATATTCTCGTTCTCCACAATTGCAAATGCCATTGGGAGTAACTGGTCATTTGCATCGGCTGCAACTGCGGTAAGGATAGTACCCTTGTACTTGCCGGATAGGAAAGTCCCATCTACGGTTAGCACTGGACGGCACCACCTGAACCCTTGTATCGCCTGATGGAAGGCCCAGAACACTCTGTCAAGAATGAAACAGTTCGTGCCCTTCGTAGGATGGACCCTCTCCTGCCTGTTTATAATAGTGCCTGGGGTTGATTATGCAATTTGATTCAGCATTCTTGGGACCAGGTCGTACGCCTCCTCGTACGTCCCATACATACGGTGCAGCATCTTTCGCTTCGCCCGCCATACCTTCTTGTAGCTCACTTCGTAGCCCGCCGTGTTCGCTACTTCTGCCATTAGAACCTTCGGGGTAATTGACACATCCGCCTGGACGAGGTGCGTGACCAGCTCCGCAACATACGATGATGTCATGTTGCGGTGTCTATGTACTGGCCCTGCAAGCTCGCAACTGTGATCTTGCAGCACCGTTATCTGGAACTCCGTGCCAACGCCCTTGTACCGTTGTGCATGGACTTTTCCACCACATGACCCGTCGACACACTTCACAACGTACGTGTCCGGCTTTGACTTGTGGACCCGATACGTCCAGCTTATGTTGACGGCATGTCTAGCAATAGCCTGCTGGACAGCACTCTTATTACGGAAGCACTGCCCCAAAAACAGTGCGCCCTCGCTGAACCCCCACTCTCCCTCCTCTGCCTGTGGTAGAACTAGGGCTGCCGCTGCGATGCCGTCCAGTCTGGACGACACGTACGCACCGTCTGTGGTCACAACACGACCTACCACCCCTCCAGTTGCACCTTCGCCATCCTTGTCCTCTCCAGAACTGCCTGTTTCCACCTTCTGATCCTCCTCGCTGTCCTCTTCTTCCACCTGGTCCCCAAGATACTTATGACAGTCAATACGGGCGGCCCACCACCTATCGTGCACACCTTCGTTGGGCTGGAAATTCTGCGCATGCCTCCTGTCGTCTTCATCACCCACTTCCTCGCCCACATGTTCTCCCGCAGAAGGGTCTTCATGATCGCCGGCCACTACATCTCCACCAGCGGCATCTTAACCAACCATGGCTGATGATTCTGCCCTCTCCACGAACTCGACATACACCATTGGCCTCCCATATATCGCAGCATCAGGGTTGCACACGACCTCCATGTAGTTCGCCCATGCCGCGTCATTGGTCACCTTCAGAAGTTGCCATATGCTCTGCCTTTCATCATCCACCATTGTGGCATAGACTGCCTCGATCCGTAACTTCTTCCTTGCGGTCTGTCGATCAAACGCCGAACGGACACACCTCCGTAGCTCAGACAAGCTCATGGCGCTCAGACCGGGTGCTCGGATCACGGTCCGCTCGCAATTTGACAGGTCCGCCCCATACGGCCCATCACGTACGAGACCACTCCCATAAAACACGAACAATTGTTCAATGCCAGCCATTGCGTACCTAACATAAGTGCATAATCAACCATTTTAGTACACAGCATGTAACAATCGTACCATTAAAAAAATTCCAACATACATCACATTACATATTCATTTCATTTTTATTTGCATTGGTATATGTTTTTATTTTACCTCAAACTACCCCATTGTAACATTAACAGTGCAGTATTTCATACATCTTCCTACCGCCTATAAAGTTCAGTAGTGTATGTTTTGTATTTGTAAACCTACAATTTATTTTCACTACAATACATCAAATTACTTATTCCTATGACCTACAATATCTATTACTAATATTTTTATTTCTCAATCTATGCTACTACTTTGTATTCCATGTTTTTTTCCTAATTAATGAAAAAAACATTTACTAATTTTCCTACATTTGTTTTCTAACTTTTACTTAATACATGCTTTATTGATTTGTACTATAACTTTGTATTACTGTAATTGCATTTTTTCCTAATGTACCAATTTTATTTCCAATTTATTTTTACCACCTACCGCACTGTATGCACTTCTTCCCTAAGTGTACTACTTGTATGTTCCTAATCCTGCTAATATTGTTATCATCTACAAATGCTCTAAGATAAATATGTACTTTCTCAATGTCTACACATCTGCAAGTTCATATTTGCGCACAACATTAAACTACACTACAATACGTATGTTCACAGTACAACATTACATACACTACAATACATCATGCCTAAAATATACAAGATTTGCTACAAACACATACCGTTTCAAACATTGACATAAAATAACATTACCAAAATATGGTTTGCTTAATTATATACTAATGACAAACATAACTTTATAGTTGCATGGGCACAAGACTTACCTCTTCTTGAAGCTCACGAGACGATCTACAACTTTTGTATTTTCAAAATCCACAGCTTCCGAACGAACACAACTCAAATCTACGGGTTTTCACTCGTCACTTTCCTTCACTTCCTCACTCTCTCGCTCTGTCTTCGTTTCAGCTGTGCTTGAGCTTCCCGGCTGGCCAAGCACTTCTGCTCCCTCCTTGCGCTTTTAAGTCTGCATTTCATTCACCATGGAGAGGGGGCCGTTTTTGGGCTCCTGACGCGTGTGCGGCATGGACAGGACGCGACGAGACCGCGCGGTCGAGCCAAAGATTCCTGCGGTCGCGCGCTCGGGCCACCAGTCGCGCGTTCGGCCGGGAGGACGTGCGCTCAGCGAAGCGGTCGTGCGGCGAGGGAGGAAGTCGCGCGCTCGGGCGGACGGTCGCGCGCTCGGGCGCGGAGGCAGGCCGGTCGTCCGGTGCGTACCGCACGATCGATGAACATCGCGATGCGTCGCGGTACCGATCCGCACGGCAAGCCACGTGGCGCGACGGGAGAAAGCCGCGGTCGGGAGGGGTCCAAAACTGGTATTTTTTTCATGCGGGGGCCAAATCGGGAATTTTGGGTGCTAAAGGGTCCAACAGTGTCCAAATTTCGCGGCGGCGAAGGAAGGAGAGAGATGGCGTATCAACAAATTACGCTTTCGTATGGAGAAAACGGGAAAAGGAAGGCAGCTTGTCGGGCGATGGCGCGTGTGTCGCGGCTGGGCTGGAAGAGGTGATGGTTCGGTAGGGGTGCAAACGGGTCGGGTTAATCCCGACCGATCCGGCACTGAATCCGATTGGTACCGAATCCAGAGAAAAAATATGGGTTAGGATATGGTAACAGCAATATCCGTCCGAATCCGATACGTCTTCAAGTTTGATTTCAGGTTAGTGCTACTATTTGACGTTTCATTTTCTTTTGCAATGGTAAAATAAAATCTTCCACATCAGCTATTAAGTAGTAACATCAAGTTCTTGACAGTACGTCCTTCTACTCTATTTGTTGTACTGCATGCATTCCTTACAAACGGGTTAATCCCGACCGATTCGGCACCGAATCCGGAGAAAAAAATATGGGTTAGGATATGGTAACAACAATATCCGTCCGAATCCGACCCGTTTGCACCCCTACGGTCCGGGCAGAGGCTATTGTTACGGCCTGTGCACAGTTTCGATTTTTAAAACATTGCTGAATAGTTTTATTTCTGAAAATCAATTTTAGGCTTGGAAAAATAGCAAAGAAATTTCAAAAATTCTTGAAATTTTGGGAGATGCACTTTAGATTATTTAGGACTCAAATAAAAAATTTGCAGGTTTTTATCATGCTTTATTGCTTTCAAAAAAAATTCATTTTTAGTTGTTGAAATTAGGGAAAACAATTATTAAATGCTCAATTTTTAAATTCACATAAATGCAGAAATGAGGTTTAAACATAATTTAAATTAAATGTTAAAAATTTTGGATGTTATAATGTTGGTGCATAAAGTATGCAAAAAATGAGCACGCCACCATCAAATACGCGGGGGAATGGAGAGGCCAGCAGGAGCTTTTTGTCGAGCAGGCAGTGGGTGGAGGCGATGACGCTCACCTCAGCAATTGCGACCTAGTGAGCCCGCAGGGAGGATGGTCATGGCACGAACGACCGAGGAAGAAGAAGAAGAAGACACTGACCACAACATAAGGAAAGGAGCCACGCGGGGGAGGAGCTACCAGGGTAGTGCGTCCGCCATGGCCCCGTACATCTTTAGCTGTGTGATCGTGTCGACTGTGGTACGTGTTAAGGTGAACTTGGGTCCGGGTAGTGGACCTTGCCCAAAATTCAACGAAATTCATCGAAAATCAGATTTCTCGACCCACTCAGAGAAAAGCCCAACTCGGGCAAAAAATTCGGCCTTTTTTGAAAGTTTTCAACCCAACCGAGCCTCTTTATGCCAAGCCAACTAAGCGGCTCACAGCCCAACCTAATGGAGGCCTCTATGCTTAATGACATGACCTAGCCCATGCTTCCAACCCAGCCCGAGGGCAGCACAGAGCACACATTTCCCCCATGACCTAGCCATTGTTAGCCAAACGTCCGCTAGCGCCGCCCGGTGATCTTTCTGTTTCCTGCAAGTAACACTACACACACCCCTGGAATCTTCCCGTTGTATGTGCAAGCAAAGGAAGACACAGAACTCAATCACAGAACACAGGAACACAAATGAGGTTTTGGCGCTGCAGAATGTTGCGACTTTTCTGGCTTTGCTTCTTCCCTTTATATAGCAAGTAAACAAGAAAGCGACCCACTAATTAGTCTGAGAAATCGATGAAAATCGACCCACTAATTAGCTGAGAAACTGATGAAAATCGACCCACTAATTAGCTATAGAAATCACCAAAACCGACTGCTAAATAATAGTAACTGCCATGCGAAAATGACTAGATTAACTGACAATACTCCCCCTAATCTAGTTGTTGATGATCTCGACGATGCCGAGCTTCGAGCGCAGGTGTAGAAAACGCACCCGGCCAAGTGATTTGGTCAATATGTCCGCCAGCTGATCGTCGGTGTGGATCTTCTGGATGGCAACTTGGCCACCCTCGACGCACTCTCAGATGAAGTGAAAGTGCATCTCGATGTGCTTGCTCCAGCCATGGAAGACCGGATTCTTGCAAAGTTGTATCGCCGACTGGTTGTCGACGTGGATGGTGACGATGCCTGGAGCTTGCCTGTAGAATCTGCCGAGCAGACGACCAAGCCAAAGTCCTTGGCATGCCGCTGATGACGCCGCGATGTACTCAGCCTCGCACGACGATAGCGCCACCACCGGCTGCTTTTGTGACTGCCACGACACAGGCGCGTTGCCGAGACAAAACAAAATGCCGGAGGTTTTCTTGCGATCATCCACGTCGCCGGCCATGTCCGCGTCGCTGTACCCCTTGAGCTCGATGTCGTTGTTCCCCTTGGTGTAGCTAAGGCCAAAGTGGAGCGTACCAGCGACGTAACGAAGTAGATGCTTGACGGCGCTCAGGTGTTCCGTCGTCGGGTTCGCCATGAACCTGCTCATGTACCCGACCGCGAAACTGATATCCGGCCGGGTGTGGACCAAGTACCGGAGGCTGCCAACCACACTACGGTAGAATGTGGGATCAACAGG
Source organism: Dendrocalamus sinicus (assembly GCA_036346575.1). Taxonomy (NCBI): domain Eukaryota; kingdom Viridiplantae; phylum Streptophyta; class Magnoliopsida; order Poales; family Poaceae; genus Dendrocalamus; species Dendrocalamus sinicus. Next base: position 15,443,428 of record CM070665.1, on the reverse strand, counting down.
TGGATTGGAACTCTCCTTACTCAGTTTAAGACGTGCCTCCATAGGAACTTGCATGGCATTGCAGCCGACCATGCCCGCTTTGTCCAGCAGCTTCGTCGCGTACGCCGCCTGGCACAATGTGATCTTCCCGGGTAGCTGCTTAATCTCGATCCCGAGGTAGTAGCTCAAGTGCCCGAGGTCGCTCATCTTGAATGAGCGCTGCATCTCTTTCTTGAACTGATCGATCTCACCCGGGTCGGCACCGGTGAGAATTAAGTCGTCGACGTACACGCCCAATAGTAGACGCCCATTCCCTATGCCGCGAGTGTACACGCCGTGCTCTTCCTCGCAGCGCGTGAACCCGAGTGCCACCAGCGTGCGGTCGAGCTTATCATTCCACGCCCGAGGAGCTTGTCGTAGGCCGTAGAGTGCTTTGCGCAGCCGTAGTACTTGCCGCTCTCGCTCGGCGATCATGAATCCCGGCGGTTGAGCGACGTAAACCTCCTCCGTGAGGTCGCCGTTCAGAAACGCAGACTTGACGTCGAGATGGTGGAGAGCCCAGCCCTCGTGTGCTGCCACCGCTGCCAGTGCGCGCACAGAATCGAGCCGCGCCACTGGTGCAAACACCTCATCGAAGTCCACGCCAGCGCGTTGTACGTACCCCTTAGCCACCAGTCGCGCCTTGTGCCGAACCACCGCCCCCTGCGCATCCTTCTTGAGCTTGAACACCCATTTGAGGCCAATCGGGCGGTGTCCGGCCGGGAGGTCCACAGCCTCCCACGTGCCATTGTCCTCAATGGCCGCCATCTCCTCTTCCATCGCGGCGCGCCATGCCGGATCGGTGGCTGCCTCGTCGTAGGAGGTGGGCTCCTCGGTCGCAATGAGGAGCCACTCGTCGGGGTCCAGTACGCGTGGCTCGGCAGCGTTGATGCAATTGTCCACCGTGCGGAAACGCCGCGACGCGCCATTGTCACTATGGTCGAGCCCCGACGGGATGTGCGACGGTGGAGTGTAGTGCTCGACTTGAGCACCACCGATGTCGTGAGTGGCGTTCATGGGCGTTCAGGGTGACGCCACAGCTTCCTCACCTTCCTCCATGGACGGGACCGCAGGGGATACAGGAGCATTCGGCTCGCCGCCGCCCAAGACGTCGCTGACCGTGTACTCCACGGTGAACGTCTCAGGGCTGGCGTCGCCGCTCGCCTCCCAATTCCACCCTTTGGTCTCGTCGAATACCACGTCACGAGTCACATGGAGCCGCCCACCCACCGGATCATACACTCGGTAGCCTTTGGAGCTCGGCTCGTACCCGACAAAAACCATCTTCACGCTCCGGTCGTCAAGCTTCGCAGCGTGCGGGCGTGTAACCTTGACGTGAGCGAGACAACCGAACGTGCGCATGAAATGCACTGCCGGTTTCTTGCCATGCCAAGCTTCATAAGGTGTCATCCCGGTGACGCTCTTCGTCGGCGAACGGTTCAAGATGAACACGGCAGTGCTCACCGCCTCCCCCCAAAAGGTGCTCGGCTTCTGCTTCGCCTTGAGGAAACAGCGCGCCATGGCCATCACTGTTTGATTCCGGCGCTCCACGACCCCGTTTTGTTGCGGCGAGTATGGTGTCGTGAGCTGCCGGTGAATGCCCTTCTCCGCGCAATATTCGCCGAAGGTCACCGCCGTGAACTCACCTCCTCGGTCCGTGCGTAGCGCACGGAGTTTCCTGCCAGTCTCCACCTCGACGCCGGCTTGGAACTTCTTGATCGCACCGGCCGCCTTGTCCTTGCTTGACAACAGCACCAACCACATATAGCGGCTAGCATCGTCAACGAGGAGGAAGTAGCGCTTACCGCCGTGCGTCGCTGGCGTGACAGGCCCGCACAAATCTCCATGTACGAGGTCCAGGCGTCCCTTGGCGCGGTAGTTGGCCTCGGCAGGAACGCGCGGCGCCATCGCTGCCGACGAGGCACGTGTCGCAGAGCTGGTCGACATGATCCAGCAGCGGAAGCCCACGCACCATGCCACCACGCCCAAGTTTCTTCAACCCCTCAAAGCTCAAGTGGCCGAACCGCTCATGCCAGCGCCACGCATCGTCGTTCGCGTGCGCCAGGAGCGAGATCGGTCGAGCGAGCGTGAGGGAGATCTTGTACAGTCGATTCGCTGATCGCTGTACCTTGGCGAGAAGCTCCCTCCTCGGATCGCGCACCCGTAGTACGCCATCCTCAATCAACACTTGGCACCCGACCTCGTCGAGTTGTCCCAAGCTGATGATGTTGCTGTGCAGACGTGGGATGAAGTACACGTCCGACAGCACATGATGGCGTCCACCCCGTGCCGCGAACATGATCGTGCCGCGCCCGAGGATGTCCACCATTGATCCATCGCCGAACTTTACCGTGCCCGCGATGTCGCGGTTCAGCTCGGAGAAAGCCGCGTCGTTTCCCGTCATATGGTTCGACGCACCCGTGTCGAGGTACCACACGCCGTCGTCCTGGCCGCCGGTGTGGTTGTCGGTGTCACCCAACTGCACCGTCGCGCGTTCTTCGTTGAGGAAGACCCGACCGCCGACATGCACAGGTGCGGCGCGCTCTGGGAGGTGCGCGGGCACCGGTGAAAGAGACGCCACCTGGGCCATCAATAGGGATGGCTCGTCGTCGCCGCCCTCCTCCGCCAGCAGCGTTGCGGCCGCCGCCTCGTCTCTCTTCTTCTTGCGGCACTCCCGGGCCCAATGTCCAGTTTTGCCGCAGTACTTGCACACATCCTTGTCAATGGCCTTGCCGCCACTGCCCTTGCGTGCGTCGTCGGTACCACGCTTGGGTGGCTGCGCGCCGCGCCGTGGCGGGACCGAGCCGCCATTCGTACCACTCCCGCTGGCGCCAGCGCTTCCGACGCGCGCACCCTCCTTGTCGCGCTTGCGTAGGCGACGTGTGAGGTCCTCCTCCTTTGACGAGAGAAGCAGCCGGGAGCCCAGTTCTGCAGCCGCTGCCCGCGGGTTGAGCCGCTGCTCCACGGACCGAAGACGACCCGTGACCTCCTCGATGGACAAGTCGTTGATGTTGAGCAGCGTCTCGATGGAGATTGCGACCTGCATGAATTTATCAGGGACCACCTGCAGCATCTTGCGCACGACCTCGCCTTCGGTGATGTGGTCGCTGAGAAGCCGCAGATTATTGGCGAGGCCTGTGATGCGCATCGAGAAGTCATCGATGGCCTCCCCTTCCTTGAATGCAATATTGTTGAAGTCGCGTCGGAGTTTCTGCGCGTTCGCCTCGCGCACGCGCTCGACGCCCATCCTCATGATCTTGACAGCATCCCACGCCTCCTGCGCGGAGTCCTTATTGCCGATCGAGGCCAGCATCTCCGGTGGGACAGCTCGAGCAATCGCTGCTAACGCCAGACGATCCACGTTGTACTATGGGGGCCGGGTTCGATGGCTCCCCACATGCCTTGCACCTGCAGGTTGATGCGCATAAGCATCGCCCACTCCGGGTAGTTGGTCTTGGTCAACATCGGATATTGCACCGACGCCGATGCTTCCTTGACCACGTGCTTGATGACGACCTCGCGCTCCCGACCATATTGTTGTCGTGGACGGCGAGGACCCCGCGATGGCGACCAAAGGCGATCCCGCCGCGGAGGAGTGATCGACCCTCGTCCCACCGGAGCTGACATGGCCACCAGGATCCTGAACGGAGCTCTGATACCAAATATTAGCCAAACGTCCGCTAGCGCCGCCCGATGATCTTTCTGTTTCCTGCAAGTAACAGTACACACACACCCCTGGAATCTTCCCGTTGTATGTGCAAGCAAAGGAAGACACAGAACTCAATCACAGAACACAGGAACACAAATGAGGTTTTGGCGCTGCAGAACGTCGCGACTTTTCTGGCTTTGCTTCTTCCCTTTATATAGCAAGTAAATAAGAAACTGACCCACTAATTAGCTGTAGAAACTGATGAAAACTGACCCACTAATTAGCTGTAGAAACTGATGAAAAACTGACCCACTAATTAGCTATAGAAACTGACCAAAACTGACCTGCTAAATAATAGTAACTGCCATGCGAAAATGATTAGATTAACTGACAATAGCCATCTCTACCAACCGAGCTCGTGAGGGCGGTCAATGGAAGGCACCAGCAAGGGAGGCAGGGCAGGCGAGAGAGGTGGCGTCTTTGCCTAATAGAGGCCTGGCTCGCACGTGGCTGCCGCTATGCCATCCACCTCGCACTCCCTTCGTCCACATTCTACAGGGTGGTGACACCAAGGGCTCTACTGCTTGGTTCGTACTACTAAGTAGAAGCTCTATAGTAGTTGATCTGGGTGTGGTTAAGTACTTGGCTCTCATGATGATGTTCTGTTTGTCTTTTGGTGGTGGTGATATGTAAATTCTACTGGTTTCGGGGAACGGCGAAGGACAGTGTGCGTAGAGGAGTACTCAGCGGCGTGGATGGCATCTCCGGTGCCTGGAAGGTTGAGGGCGACGGCAACGCTGCAGCCGGAGGTGACATGTTCTTTTTTTGTTTAAAACTTGAGCTCAATCCTTCAACCGTTGTATTCATTTGCGCAATTGCAACTGCAATCAGTCTCCAGCTACATTTGTTTTCCTGAAAGTACCGAATTTATTCAAATTTTTTGCATTCAAATTGTGTTTTGATTTTTTTCAACCAAAATTTTCCAAAATAGTACCGAATTTTTTGAAATTTTCGAATTTCGGTTTTTTGGTGGGTGCCAAAATTTTTTTGAATCGAAATTGTTTTCCCTACAGTGGACAACGACATCGTCTAGCAACCTAGGATGTGCCTGATTTTGAGCAAGTTTAAACTTTCTTCTTGTCCATGGCTGCCACTTAGGAAGAGAAATAGTTGGAGGAAGGAGAAGCAGAGGAAGAAGATGCGCAAAATGGTCAACAGTTGTAAAAATACGAAGGTGCTATCCTTGAAGTGGCAAAAGCTGAACTATAATCAGTATAGTAGCAAATCACGAAACACCACTCTTTGAGTGGCAAATCATGAATTACCCCATACTATTGTCGAGTTGGGGAGGGGTCATGGATGCTTATCTGATTGTGTCCCGCGTATCTTCCTTTAGTTTTTGGAGTCCTCGCTCGACCAACCTCGTTTTAACTTTTAACGATGTTGGCATATCTCGCTTTTTTTTTCTTTTAAGATGCTCCATGCCTCGCCTTGTTGCCCTCTTTGGTACTGCTATTCTTTTCTTTTTTCCTTTCGGATGGTGTAGTAGTCTTCCCTTGCCTGGACGTAATGGATCAACGCCATTGTTCTTGACGCGATAGACAAGACGATGATGCGGCACAAAAGACCTTCTCTGCTCTCTGATGTGATGGAACATAAAGAAGCACCTTCCTCCCTCCCTCAGTCAGTTCCTACACGCAAAGGACCACCATGCAGCAGCTCTGCTTTCTGTGCTTTTCTAGTCTTCACGTAATGCGCAGCTCCCTCTTTCCTGCTTGATGCGAGACAGAAATAAAGAGTCGAACACAATAGTTCAATAGTTTTTTTATTGCTTCTCCTGCTAGACATGGCCAACTAGGCCCCATTCGGTTAGATGAAAAATAGTAGCTTATGATTAAAATTGTACTGTAGCTGACTAAAATTGCACTATAGTTAAAGGTGGCTTATTTGGCGTAATTAAATTTAAAAAATTTAAAAATAAAAAATATGTTAGCTTATCACAGACAATGCAAACGAATACGAAAAAAAATAACCGGCAAAAAAGCTCAAAAAAGCCAAAAGTTCAGAAAAATACGAAATTTATGAATAATGAAAAATAAGCCAGAAATCAGAAGCTCAAACCAAAATGAGCGGGGCGTAGATGTGATGCATCTTCTGCTTTGCGTGATGCGCCCGCCGATCTCTTGAGAAGAGAATAGGAGGTGCATACGGGGCTTTTAGATTAGATCTATTTTTTATTTCTAGATTATTATGTTTATAGTTATAAAATATTTGTTGGACATCTTTCAAACTCTAGTACGAAAATTGTATCTATAAATCTTACAGTTAGTCCTTAACTCCATCTATATTTATAGTCTAGGACCCAAACTATGACCTTATTTCTAAAACTATGAGTTCTTTTCTAATTCTAAATAAGGGATCCGAAACCCTTACGTAGCACAGGTTTTTCATACTACCTAATTTTGGACACTCCAAAATTATCACGTATTGTAGTCTCCAGACCACACCTCTGTAGCTTCAATACGCATCTTTCATTTTTGATCTCTACGCGTCCCAATTCGAGCACGACCGTCTCTTCCATCATTTTTTACTCTTTAGACCATGACTTTACATTAAGCTATCTTTCGGACCTCGCCATAGACCACAATCGCCTTCGAGTTACCCTGCACATACAAAAACTAAAGCAACATATTTTTGCGGTATAAGTTTTTTCCAACTTGACTGACATGAGTCTATACACACTACACGCCTTAAATAACATCAATAAGGAATATTGTCAATTATTCATCATCACAAATATTTTAGACCTAGCCACATGGTCTAACATAGAGACAGTTTTAGAAGCTCCCACGTTAAGGGTGTGTTTGGTTGAGCTGTAGCTTCAAAAGCTCTTTGTGAGTGTGGGGTGTGGAAAAGCTCTTCAGAGGTTGTGGGTGTGGAAAACTGTAAGCTGTTTGGTTCAAACAAGTATAAAACTTACCTCCTATCTCTATTTTCTTTTAAACAACTGTGAAACAGCTCTCTATTTTCACCATTTCAAAAGCAGAAAGCCAAAAGCCAAAAGCAGGGTCCAAGGTGCTTTCAAAATCAGACTATTTAAAAGTAGTCGCTGAAAAAGCAGCTTCTGGTTTCCACCCCTTTGGTTGGCTTTTGGCTTTTTAAAAGCAAAAGTAGCTCCCAAAAGCTCAACCAAAGGCACCCTAATCCTAGTGGTAAACAGATAGAAATCTCCTCATTAATCGGAGAAAAGGTAAAAACATAAAAATTCCACACTAATCAAAGAAAAGAAAAATCTGAAACGTTAAAATTTTACGTAACAGCATGATCCACGGCTATGATTAAGTAGTGCACGTAGTCCATGTTTAGAAATATAGTTTGGATTTGTGTCTTAGTGTTCGTTTAGATAAAATAATTCTCTCGGAGATCAAACGTCTTTTTTGCAGACCGTATTATCTCTCTCAAAGCGTGATTTGTATACAACACAGGCACTGCTTAGGTGGCAAAACGTGGTTGGTACAATATTCTTTCGTATTGTAAACTTATAGGCAACTGTAACCTTTTAATGGAAGATTGATAAATGAGCTATCACCATTGTAAGGGAAAAGAAAAAAGGTTTAAATTTCCACGAACTAGTCCATTTGTATTGCAAATAGAACTCGTGTGGATGCATCTATCTGAACCGAACAACCCTAATGCAAGTCCATTTGTATTATGTATGTAACCAGCACGGGAAAAAAAAAGAAGACTCTTGACACATAAATGAAAGGGGGGGAAAAGAAGAATGACATAAAGTTATTATGATAAAGACAGCGTATCCGGTGTAAAAAGGGCATTCGGTGATAAGGTGTGAAAGCCCATCTTAGCAATCGGATCCTGCTCAGGTGGCCCAGATCAAGGCGGGTGGGAACCCCTGTCCCACGTGCGTTGTTTTGTAGAAAAACCTCTGCGACAAAAGTTATCGTGAAAACATCATTGTCTCTACTCGCTTGCCTCCCCTCTCCTCTCTCTCTTTCCCTCTCTCACGTTGCCTTAGTAGTGTAACATCTCAAAATTTAAGATGTTCAAAAATATAAAAATTTTAAAACTTTTGCTGCACCTTCTTGACATTCAATGTTCTTCTAAAATTTTAGTTGGGCTCTTTGAATTTTGTGCTATGCAAATTAACAATAGGGAATAATTCCCAAATGCAAGTGACAATAACAATAATAGAAGGATGGAAAATCTGAAACGATAAATTGCAAAGTTACAAATACGAGAACTTAAATTTGTAGCTTAAAGCCTGAACACAAATTCTACTCACTAAATGCAAAACCAGAATGTAACTGAAAATATGAGAGAAGAAAAATTTGGCCCAAAGGTTTAGATTGAAAAGCAAATTCAAAAACTTGGAAGATACAAGAATAAACTAATTTCAGAATTTCTTCTAGAATTCAAATACTACTCAAAAACTTAAAAATAAAATTTCAAATCAAATCTGAATTTTCAATTAGGCTAGACATTCTCTTTTCTTCTATTGTTTCTCTTTTCTTCACTCTTTGACACCTGGCTTCTTCCCCCTCCTTTCTTTTCTTTTCTCCACCCTGTTCTTTCTTTCTCCTTTTGTTTCTCCCTGTTTTCTCTCCCTTTGGCTCGGCTGGCACGCTCTTGTGCCATGCGCCTGCCATGGCTGACCCAAGCTAGCTGTGCCACACCCCAACCGCCCACGGCTCCACTTCTGCATGCCCACACCATTGTTAGCCTACCCCCTAGCTCAGCCATGCCCTTGCATCGACATGCATTGTACCGTGCGCCTGTCGGCCATGCGCCCACAAATCAACAAATCTACTGCAACTCTTGACCATGAGCTGTGCACCACAAAGCTTGGCCACCAGCACTGCCATGCCCATACCTTGCGCCAGCACTTCGTGCCAACCATGCACCGCTCTAGCCTCGCCCATGCGTCGTGCCTGCAACTTGCATGGCAGTGTGTCCAACAAAATGAGCCATAATGTTGGACCTCCGCCCTTCGCTAGCTTTCAGGACACCATCAAGTTGCCACTCTATGCCCTAGCAGGTGCCATGCCTTGCTTTGCCACGGCCGTCCCATCACCAGCCGAGAGCTATGCCACGCTGACGTCAGAGCCCATGCAGCGCCCTGTGCCTCAGTTGCCGCCTACATCGTGCCACCCTACACTATAAATAGCCCCTTTGAGCTCACCTTACCCCTTGCTTTTCCCCCTTTACTTCCTTCCCTTCCAAGTTGAGCTCGGCCCATGCTTGCCCCTATGCTCCCATGCCATCCGTCGTGCCCACTTGCCATTTTGGCTGGCCCGACGCTTCTAGTGCCTTTGTGAGCATGTCACTTTGTGTTCCTACTCCCCTTACTCCTCGTCTCCAGCTTAATTGGATTCTCGTGCACTGGAGTACACTAGAGCCCCTTTCTCGCTCGCTACTGGCCGTAGCCTCCACCACCACGCTCATTCCTCCTCCGTAGCATCCCAAACCAATCTGTTTCTCTATGAGCATTACCACGTTGTCCCCATGCTTCCCTGATCACCACCAAGAACTCATCTCCCACCTTAGCTCACCTGCGCCATGCACCCGCCCACGCCACTAGGGGCTCCTACCGCCAGGCCACTGGAGTCAATCCCTGCCTTCACCAAAAGCTTAGGAAAGTTTCCCATGGTTCCCTCCCGATCATGCTCTCTCCAATTCTCCCCCTTTTCCCTTCGGCCACCATTGCCCTATGGTTGCACAACCTCTGACAGCTCACGCCAGCGCTAGCCACTCCCAGCGTCACCTCATCCCATGCCGATGCCCCCAGCAGCTTCCCCATCCCTAGGGGAACCCATTTTGGCCGCCACCTTGACCTATCCGGCCGTCCCTTGCCAACAACAACCTCTCCTGTTTTGGCCAAAGCTTCCACCCTCACCATTTCTAGTAAGTCCCCCCTCCCTTCAAGTCACAAAAGGGTAGTCATTTAGTTGGTTACCAAAGCAAGCTTTAGACTCCTCACAAGAAGTCATGGGTTCAAATCCCCCTTCCCTTGTTTTTTATTTGTTTTCTTTGGGCCCATTTTAATTAAGAAATAATTCATAAAAGCCAATAAATTTATTAATGTTTAGATAAAAATAATCTGAGAATAAATTTGAAGTAGGAAACATTTAAATAAAAATATAAATGGAATATTGTTATTATTATATATATAGGACACTAAAATGGGCACCATGGTGTCTGAGCACCAAGCCTCTCCCAGCCTTTGGATTGCATTTAGATGCATGCAAGTGCAATGATATATCATATATCACGTAAACCCGTTAATATTCATTAATTCGAAAAGACATTGATTTGGAAAGGAATTCAATCATGGATGAAAAGTCTTATTATGGATGAAAACTTTCAATCATGGAGTCTGGACACTATGGTGCCCCTGTTATTTATCTTTTCTCTCTCTCTATACATACATACATACACATACACACACACACACACACACATATATATATATATATATATATATATATATATATATATATATATATATATATATATATATATATATATATATATATATATATGAATAAAAATAATTATGAAAGTAGAATAAAAATCTATGCAAAATAAAAAAATTATTGGAGAATTGATCTCAGTTAATTTTATGTTAACACGGTGTAGCAAGACAATTATAATTAATGCAAGAATAAGCCATGTGTAATTCAAGTTAACTACATAAGTACTGAATATCATATCTAGCCTTGTTTAAATTAACAATTGGGTTATGATTAAGATAATTAGCCAATATGTCTTGGTCACTAAAAATAATACCTATTTAAATTAAAGTCCATGATTAAAATATAATCTTGCCACCAACATCCAATTTAAAATGGTAATGTTAAAATAACATCTTGCTTAAATAATAATGAGCAGGTCATTACCTCTAAATATTAAAATCACCAATGATACGTGATCCAAGGCACAACCTTAAAAGAGGACCCATTAAAATATAACCCATTGTCTTATCAATGCCCAAGTGTTGATCATTACTAACAAACTTGCTAAGCGACAAAATGATAAATCATAAGACGACTCTAGCATATAACTAGATGTCTCCCTAAGCAAGTTTGCGTTAGAGTTAGAGCAGCCACCTTAATTAAGGATTTTTATAAAAAAATAGCTAGTTAAAAATGGAGGATATATATAAAGCCCACCAATAATTATTTTAGGAAATTCTTATGTTCGCTGTAGGCCCTACTAAAAATATAAAACCTATCAGTAACATACTGCCGATAATTAAAGCCTAATGGTATATTTAATTAATGACAAAAATGAAATGTAATTGTGTATAACAAGATCAGCCCCATGTAAAAGAAAATTAATTAAGATTAAAATATGCCGGATGCTAAGTAAAGGCACATAAAATAACAATGTAATTTAATCCCAAGAGCGTCTCAAATTAAAGATCACATTAAAATATAATGTTGTGCATCTATTAAAATGTAATTGGGTATCATGAAACCCCTGGGTCATCGCCATTAAAATAATCTTAGTAATCTACAATTTGATAAACTATGTGATATTAGGACCAATTAATTAGACCTAATAAAGATAATTCACTAACACACCAATAGATGGAAGTTTTAGGCCCAGTAATACCCAAACCTAGTAAGAGGAGCATTTTGTCTGAAATACATATAAACCCTAGAAAGGCTCGACAATCGTAGAATGTTAGTAAATAGTAACCTAATTAAATTAATTATTAATTGGATAATTAAATAATCCCATGCTTTAGTAATTTTTTAAATTGATCACGTGTTCAAACCTTTTGATCAATTGGCAACTAAACCTCAAAATAATAATACATCGTGAATTCCCAGAGATAAGAAATAAAAGAATAATACAACTAATTAACCATTTACCGAGCTCGACTTTGAGTAAGATCAGGGCCACGATAAATTGAGCAAGGTGAAAGCATCTAGGCCCCTAAAATTGGTTTTGGTAATTAATGAATTTATATGAATATGGAACTAAATGTTTGTTGAGTGTTTAAAAAGCTAAGTCCCTACAATGATGATACAAGATGTATACTAAAGATCAAAAGTGGCTCAAGGCGAAGGTATACTTAGAATAGGACCCTCTTTTACTTTTACCGGTCTTAGGAGAAAGGATGGAAGACCGGATTATAGCCTAGATGTCATACCATAAAGAGGGATCATGGCAAGTAGTTTGATAGCAATTCTCTTGTGCCATTTGGATTAATCTAGGATCATGCATTCATTAGAAAATTAATTTTATAGCCAAATCAGAACTCTGTCTGGAAAAATGGACGTACCACAATTTCAACAGCGGAACTACCGTGGTGCGGTAGTTCCGCATCCTTGACCGGTACATCCGGCGCTTGGAAGCTCTGAAAACTAAGAGGAACCTTTTTCCAGAGAGCACCCCCAGAGTTGCTCGGTGCTTTGTCCAGGCAACCGGAAGTACCGACATGTAAAGTGCGGTACTTCCACTTGCCGGAAGCTCCAGCCCTTCGAACAGAGCCTTTTTTTTCCAGAGAGCACCCTTGGGATGATTCTGTAGTCCATGGAAATCGGAAGTACTGAAGTTTCAACATCAGAACTACTGGAGAAGCGGTAGTTCTGCACCCTTGACCGGTACTTCTAGAGCACGGAAGCTCCAGAGGCAACGGCAGAACCTTTTTCCAGAGAGCGCCAACTTTTGGTTCCGGCCCAAGCGGTAGTACCGCGCCAACTTCCAGAACTACCGCAAAACGGAAGTACTGGATTTATAACGGCGGTAGTTCTGCGCCGACTTTCAAACGGCTAGTTCAGAAGCTCTAACATAACCATTACTATCGCGCCAGAGCTGAGAGACCATGTGGACATGCTCCATGTTTGTGATGAGTGATTGACGGTTGTTTTTGAAAGTTTGAGTTTGATTTGAGTGTTTTCTGCAAAGTCGTAACTCTTTTGCTGTGGTCGTAGGTCTTTAAGAGGGCGTACAACCGGTTTTGACCATTGTCATAGCTCTCTGGCCGTGGTTGGAACCCAGTCGGGTGGTTTACAACCACGGTGTCGGGTATCGGAAGCCAGCCGAGTCATTTACGACCACTCTGTTGGTAGTCGAAGGCCAGCCGGAAGGTTTACGACCACTACAGAGCTTTTTGAATGAGGTTGAAAGGGTTTACGACTACGTTGTCATGGGTTAGAAGTCGAACACATCTCCTTGTTCGTGGTCGGAAGTCCCCAGACAATTTTACGACCATGTTATCCTTTGTCCGCAGCGAAACTCTGTCGTGGTTGGTAGTCGGCAGTTGGGTCACGTCCATGTTGGGAAGTCGTGGCTTACGACCACGTTATCGCAGGAAGCGATCGGAAGCACTCGGGTGAACTCGTAGCGTGGTCAGTTGTGGTCGGAAGTCCATTCGATCACGTTATAGACTTAGGCTGAAAGTCGTAGCTTCTGTTGTCTGGTCGTATGGCTTCCAGAAGCGGTCGTATCAGCTGGGAATCAGTCATATAATCTTGTGAGGTGGTCGTAGACCTTGTGCATTTATTGCTTTGACATATCGACTAATCTATCACTCTTACAACGTTGTGGAGTAGGTTTAAACTTCACTTTTACTAATGCAGAGGTTGTTTCAAGTGTTTTGTGCGGTGCTATGAATGTGTTCTTGTCTGTGATGCTTGTAGGATCTTGGAGACAAGTCTTGGTGAGGCTTGGAGTGGTCAGGACTAGACATGGGAGATGTTGAGGTCCAGAACGGGTGAAGCCGAAGAAGACTTGGGGCTCAAGGTAGGTGCATGCGTGGATAGCAAGACAGGAGGAAGCTTCCAGGAAAGTGCGGGGATGGCATTTTGGTGAAATGCGCAAAGCCTGCAAAAGTGGAAGCGGTTTCTGTTGTCACTATTGGGTAAAGTGCGGATGCTGTAGGAGTTAACAGGCAAAGCATCGAGTCTGTTGGAGTTAGTGGGTAAAGTGAGTGGTAAAACCCGGTGTTAGTTGGGGTTTACGGGCTTTCCCCGATAGCAGAAGGCTATAAATAGAGAGGGTAGAGCTCGGGTACTCGGGAGATTCGGTTCCTGAGTTGCTTGTTTTCTCTGTTTATTTTTGTGTGCGTTCTCGAGATGGAGCAAGTGTGCTCGTGTATCTCCCAGTTGGAGTGGCTGTAGAAACCTCCATGATCAATCATTCATCTCTCTTCCTTTTTGTTGAAATTCTTGTCTTATGAGTTGTTTGATTGTTCGGTTTATTGCCTTATCTTTTCTTCTCCTCATATACATCTGAGATGATGGTTCTCATTTGCGCTCTGGGTTTCTTGATCTGAATAGAATACTTTGCTCGAAGTGCCTTAATTTCTTCTACTCAGAACTGGGATCCATACTTAAGATCATTTGGTCAGGTTCTTCCCGAGAGCAAAGTCTTTCTTGTGCTTAGTTTGGCCAGGCAGTCGTTTGTTCCTGAGATGCTCTGTTTCATCTTCGACCATGTCATCTAGTTAGACCATAGCAGCGAGTTTGCTTCTTCCTGGTATTTCCTCTCGTAGAAGATGTGCGCTTGCTATTTTCGAGTTTCGTAGTTGTTGGTTCCCTGGGCTGAAAGATCTTTAAAATTGTAGCTCTGCAGTCAAACGCTTTGAAGAATCCTCTGTTTCCGTTTCGACTGCACTGTTCTTCTTGACTATAGTGGAGAAGTTTCGACCATACTAACATTTCTTAACCTGAGGTCGTAATCTTGTTTCGGTCGAAAACTCCTGGTCAATCGACTCAAGAATCAAAGCGTTTTCGTCTTTCAGCTCTTGCGGTTGTGCGCTCCTTTCTTCTAGTCTGTTGTCAGTCTTTCCTTCTTGTTTGATGGCTTTTGTCGATCAGTATCCCAGAGCTAAGTCCCGACTGCTCTGAAACTGCTTCGGTCATTTCGACCACAGTAGAGAGTTGATCGACTTTCCTGAGATGTGCCGACCGCTCTTGATTATTCTCAACCAAGAAGTTTGCTGCTCTGTTTTGGTTTTGATCTTGTTCTGTTGTCAGTCTGACTTTTAATCCCTTTAGTAAGCAGTTGATCTATTTCTTCATAGCTTCTGTAGTTATCGGAGAAACAGATTGTGAGAATACTTGGGGCGGTTTGAAGGCATCATTCACCCCCCTCTGTTGCCATTTCAGTCCTACAATTGGTATCAGAGCCATGTTAGCTCTTCCTCGTAGATCTTAACCGGTCTCTTGAGCCATGGCAATGGACAAGTATTCCACCAAGCCCCCGATCTTCGATGAGATCGACTATCCCTTCTGGAAGAGTCGGATGGAGACCTACATCCAGGCTCAGGGCTACGCCATCTAGCGAAAGGTCAAGACCCGATATGTTGTTCCTGCCGATGAGAACATCAACGTGGCAAACATGCCCGATGTTGAGGCAAATGCTAAGGCAAGGAACATCATAATTCAAGGTCTGAGCAGAAGCGAATTCGATCGCATCTCTCATCTGATGTCGGCCTTCGACATTGGGTGACCCTCGATGCATACCATGAGGGGCACCACCCAGATCAAGATGGTATGACAGGACCGGTTCAAGCGAGATTACAACAAGTTTGAAATGCTCGCTGGTGAGTCCTTGGATGAGTGTTTTGCGAGGTTCCACAAGATTCTGAGCAACCTCTAAGCGGTCGGTCTCACATACCCCGACTCGGACAACGCTCGACAAATGCTTTCTGCTCTTGATCTACGTGTTTGGGAAATGAAGGTGACCACCATCAAGGACACGACAGACCTCTCGACCTTGACTGTTGATGCACTGTATTCGCGCCTCAAGACTCAGGAGATTGACATAGTCTCTCGTAGGTCAAAGTCACAATCGATGGCATTAGTCACCGATCCTAGTCCTGCTTCTGGTGTTTTCTCTGATAATGCTACTAGTTTTTCCCTAGCTGCTCTCTGTGAAGTAACTGATGATCAATTAGAGAAGCTACTAGAAGAACAGCTAGCTCTTCTAGCCAGAAAGTTTTCCCACGCATACAAGAGAGTGAGGGACAGAAAGAGAGGAGGGTCGATAATCTGCTTCGAGTGTGGTGGCCCCAACCACATTCAGGCGAATTGCCCCAAGCTGGAGAAGGGCAAGAACGACCACTGCGGCATGAGCAAGAATGACTACATCAACAAGAACCGCAACAAGAAGCCCCAGCTCATGCCCAAGGCAAGAAGAAATTTCGCAATCTTGGCAAAGCCAAGAAGCTGTTCCATTGCGTCCTCACCACCTTCGACGACCTCGACCTCAGCGAGGTGGAGGGGTGGAGTGACGACGATGGGAAGGACGAGCAAGATCCCAATGATGGCGATGACTTCTCCGGCATGTGCTTCATGGCCCTTGAGGGCGACGTGAGCAACAGCGAGCTCTACTCTGACTCCAACGAGGTATACCCCTCCTACGACCAGCTTAATGATGCTTTTCTTAAGCTAGGAAACTTTCATGCTAGATCTAGAGATAGGTGTAGCGAGTTGGAGAAGGAAGTAGATAGATTGTCATGGGAGCTTACTTCTCTTATATTTGCTCCCTCCCGTGACGAATGTGATACATGCTGTGCTTTGCTTGGTGACATGGAGAAATTAAGGACCTCTCATGATAGTCTGTCTTTTGAACTTGACATGCTTAAGGTGGAGAATGTTAGTCTTTTAGCTGAACTAGAGATGAGTAGAACTGTTGCTCTTTCATCTACTGTTGTTGAGACTACATCTTGCACCTCATGTGAGGATAAGGATAATGTATTTAGAGGTCTTTATACCATGCTTCTCGATCTGCCCGAGACTTATAAAAGTTGCAATAATTTGAAGATGAACCTAAAAAGGGCAGATCATAAAATTTCTGAATTACAATCTTTTCTGCTAGAGCCCATAGCTTCATGTGTGAATTGTCCCAAACTAACTGCTGAGTTTGAATCTGTTTCCAAACAATTTCAAGAGATGATTGATAACAACAACAAATTAGCTCAATATGCTTCTAAGGACCCTGTTAGCCCACCATGCAATAATTGTGACAAACTAAAATCTGACTTGATTGTATTGGATGAAAAATATGTGAAGCTAACTAAGGCATGCTACTTGTGATTGTCTACTTGTGCTAGATCTTCTTTAGAGATATATTCTTTTTGTGACTTAGTCTTACTAGAATTGTGTAGGATTTATTTGAGTTAAAGCTTTAATCCCTTAAAATTAAATTAGAAGTCAAGAAATTTTAAAACCTCCTATTCACCCCCCCTCTAGTCGGTTATCCTTGATCCTACACAAGGCAAGTCAATACTTTGATCATATTGAACCTAAATTTTATGCAAGTTATTTCTATTACCGTCATCAGGCATGATAGTATGCCACGAGCCCACACATCAGTACTTAAGGGTGTGTTTGGTTCGTGGAACCAAGGTTGTATCGTATATCCTGACTGAGTGGATGCAGGCTGAGTGGAATTGTATTTCAGAAAAAGAAGATGTTTGGTTGCCTATATGAGCGGATGCAAAAAAACTGGAGATGCTGTTTGGTTGCCTGTATGAGCGGATGCAGTCTACCAAACCTGAGAGGCTGACACGCAGGACCGCATAAGATACACTGCATCAACCCATCTAGGATGGCCAGTGAAGCTCATTTTGAGCGTATCCACCCATCCAGGATGAGGGCGTATTTTTGCATCCACTCATACAGGCAACCAAACAGACTCTTTCTCAGATTATACGAATCCACCCAACCAGGACGAAGGAGATTCAGGCAACCAAACACACCCTAACTTACCATGCCCAACTGCCCAACTAGAACTCGGTAGCAACAACTCCAGTCTCTAGACTAGTCCAGGTATTTCCAATCTGCAGAAGCTCCTCGGCTCCTCCGCCAGGAGATTTCCATATCCCCTTGACTTGATCAATTGATCCCTTCCCCTCCCTCGTAGCCAGGCTCATAGGTAGAGATGGCAACGGGTAAATACCCGTCGGGTATAGCCAAACCATACCCGTACCCGATACCCGCACCCGCACCCGCTACAATACCGTGCACACACGGGTATAGAAACTTACCCATACCGCACCGCGGTATTTATACCCGACGGGTAACCTATACCCGAATTGATAAGGGTATATACGGGGCACAGGTATATACGAGTGCGGGTATTTCCATCGGCTTCGTTTCGAATATATATATATGGGCCACAGGTATATGTACACGTTGCTATATCTAATATATACCCGGCCGGGTATATTTTACCCGCGGGTATGCGGGTACGGGTAGTATACACCCGCACCCGCACCCGTATACCCGATGGGTAGAGATTTTTGCCCATTAGCATACCCGCGGGTGAAGATATCTTTCCATACCCGCCTCCTTATCGGGTAAAACCCATCGGGTACTCGGGTTTCGGGTACCCGTTGCCATCTCTACTCATAGGTCACAACCTCCAGCGTGGGCCTCCCTTCCAGCTCCCTACCAACCTCCCTAGCTCTCTCTCTGCAGATAGCTAGATGGCCAGTGGCACCACTCACTAGATCTAGGCGACCAGGTGCCTAGTGTTAGCTGCCACCTGCTCGGCGCCCTATTGGCCAACCGTAGCACCCGCCTCCAGGCCCTCCAAGCTGACGAAGCCGCCTGCTGCCCACCTAGGACTCACGTCTCGACCACTCACCAACACCGTCGCCCATCCGTCGGCTGTTGCCAACCACTAGAGTGCTTCACAAAAGGGATTAGGGATCGAATTGTTGGCTTATTGTTGCTGCAGTGCTTCCAAAAGGCAACTGAATTGATTCATTTTGTTGGCCTAGCCACATGTGGTCTTTCGCTTCGGTATTTAGTTTTGGTGGGGCTTTGGACTTTGGCGCTTTGCTAGTTTGTTGCTTCCTACTTGCTGTTGAGTACGATGGTTGGTTGGCCTAGTCCAAGTGCATGGCTTATTGGTTTATGTTATGTGTGTCTTCCTCACTCTTGAGTCTCTATCTTTCAACCAATGTGACGACATCTGACGATAACGTTGCACGTCACGGTGGTGCCCTAGCCGGAGCTAGGGGTACCTACTCTCTGATCGGAGATAGGATGGGCGCTAGCCCCCTTGACCTACTGGTAGGTCCGCCACTGGATGCTGCGTAAGCAAAATAATAACGGCCTTGAGCCTACCAGTCTAGGCAGCAACATGTATAGGGTATGACCCCTTATTGTCTAGTTGATACATTGAAGATTTATGACATGGACCTTTCACCCTCCACACGGAGTGAAGCCAACCGAGAAAAATAGGTGTAATTTTAACACTTGGACCTTCCACTGATGCAGCAAAGTGAAGGGGAGTACTCCTGTATCGGTGACCCTTTTTGGCAAGATCACAGTTCCATTTCAATAGCAATTCTGTTGGCACTATATTGGATGTATTGTATGTTAAACAAAGCTAATATAAAATGAAGTTTGAAATTAGAGGCAAATAACACCAAAAAATGTAGAGTAGTCTTCTTTGGAAATCTTTTTTTTGAAAGCCAGCAATTGCTGGAGTCATATATTAGAAAAGGCATAAACAAATACAAGTTATTTTACAGATAACACAAGCAACACTTACGATGAAGTAGAAATGTACGCTACTCTTTACAAAGAAAACAAGGGGCCAACCGGCCAACAAAAAAGCTAGGCATTGTTTGCCCTTGTTGTTCAATCTTTTAATTGTTTTGATCCAACCATTTCACAAAGCTTGGCCTCCTCCTTGATCGATGCTAGGATCTCATGGTGCATTGATATTTTATTCTGGAAAACACATATGTTCCTCTCCTTCCACTATTGCCACATTACAAGAATGAAAATATGCTTGCAGCCTTAGTGAAAGTGACTAGGGAGTCGACCCATTTGAGCCACCAAAGCTCAATCGCCATTGTTGGGTCCCAATTTGTTGGACCGAGCATTGGTAGGTGGAGCCATTGAGCTATTTTAGTCCATGTCTACTGGAGTGTCGGGCAGTTGATGAAAAGGTGTGTTATAGTTTCAAAGTTCCTGTTGCACATTTGGCAAAAGTATTGATTTGGCCATCCTTGAAGTTGTAGTCTTTGAGCTATCTATATTATGTCATGCAGGACCAATCAAGCGAAAAACTTGTAGCGTAAGGGTGCCCAAGCTTTCCAAATGATAGTTCGATAAGAAGTTCCAACTAATCCTAAAAACTATGCTCGATAGGCTGAGGACGTTGAGTTTGCTCCACCTGTTGTTAGTTTCCATTGGATCTCATCCTTAATGTCTGGGTAGATGTCAATCTATTGCACCTTGCCCCATAGGCCCACATATTTAACTAACAGGTCAATGGTAAGACTATGTCCGATGTCTCATACCAGTTCATATCTTAAATGGTATTTGCAAATATCCTGTTCTTTCTTCTTGAATGTTTGTATAGTTTTGCAGCCAAAAAGCATGGCGCCACCCCATCAATCCAAGAAGACGTCGCAACACAGAACGCATGGAGCCGGGAGCTAGGGAGGTGAAGGCGATGACGTTTAGCACACAGAGCGGGGACAACTTGGAGAAAAAGAAAACTGAGTGTGGGCAGTTGCAGCGCACCTTGTGGTTCCAGTACTGGATGAACGCCGCCTTGGCCCTGAACGGGTTCACTGGCAGTGACAGCGGTGGTGTCAGCTGTGGTAAGCCTCATGACAACAGTGAACACGACGGTAGAGAAGGGGATGGGGAGATGGCAATGGCGAACGGCGAAGGCGATGGAGTTGAACATGGCAGTTGGGAGAGAAGTAGGAGGGTGATGATCAGGAAGAGATGAGCATGGCAAGGGGACGCCAGTGTTGGGTGGCGAGTTGGGGTGTAGAGGGAGATTAATAGGAGATGAGTTGGGAGGGAGGCGGAGGGGGCATTAAGTGTGAACTGTGTGAGTTTGGGATGCACTAGTGCATGGGGACTTCAATAGCTCACACTTGCACATATAATGCATTGGAGAGGCAGAAGAGATTCTACTTCGTTCAAGGTGAACTTTATTCCCATCTGTCTCCTAAGTCTGAACCGTGAGCTTGAGATTTCTTTTTCTCACAGCGCAAGAGATAACCTGAACATTTCCTACAAATTTACGTTCTGCACTACAAATATACGAAGCTGGAAGCACTGATGTTCACAGTACACGGGGTTTCGTGGATTAACAGAACCGATTATTTGCAAGCAAGAAGTCCACGACGAGCCTGTTGTCGGATATGCTACAGCGACAGGATGCCTGGGAGCAAGCGCTTCAGAGTTCAGGCTCCAGGCGTAATTGAAACCCCAACGGCAAGATGTGCTGAACGCGTTGTGCGTGCCCCTGCTGAAAACTGGGACGGCAACTTTGAAGTTCCTTTTACGTGCATACTAAGAGGATGTTTGATTACGGATATTTCATTAGAAAATTTTAATATCTAGTTCAAATTTGAACTGAATCTGAAAACCTCCAAGGAATTACCCCTCATCCAAACAAGCTGGAGACCCGCCCAGTAACTAGCTGAGCAGACTCAGGGTATTATTTAAGTACGTTTGTTAAAGACAGGTTGGCGTACTCAGCATCCTAAACGCACATATTAGACCGCTTGATATCCAAGCAGAGTGAAAGGAACGATTGCGTATTTATAGTTATAGAAAAGAAAAAGTAGCAATACAATTTACGCTACTACCCTTTGGATCAGTCAGTTGTAAGCTCCAACTCCACCATCCTTGCGTTTACATGGCACTGCATTGAGGACCTTGGCTTATTTCCGGATAGGCGTACATGCAACTCACAGTGCATGCATTCTTTCTCAAGTAAAATAACATTATTTTTCATCAGAAGTCAGAATTGTGTAGCAATATCGTTGAATTAATTAGAAAAGTCAATTATTTGTCCTATAGCTAGACAGAAAGTTGGAATTTTTTAAATAATCATTTTTTATTTCGAATTATAGAATTATACCAGCTTTATAATTTTTTTTATAGTTTTGATCATTTGTCACCCAACGATTGAGCAACTTGAGCTAATCGCCTAACTGTTAGGTGACACGTGGTCAAGTCACCCAACTATTGAGCGACCAAACCCTATTGTCCAACAGTTAGGCAACAAGATCCATAGTTGCCCAACCGGGCGACTAGGGAGTCAAGGTTGTCTATTCATCAGCTAGAGACCCATTGGCCGACTAGGGAGTCAAGGTTCTCTATTCATCAGCTAGAGACCCTGATGATTTGTACACAAGAATTCTTAGTGCTATGGTCACCAAAGTTATTGTTGAACCCGTTTCAAGCGCATTCGTTAACAGTCAATTCTGACTATGTCGCCAAGCAACGAGGCCTCCGCATTATTGAGGAGAGAATTTTCCTTGATGGCTCACCAGAGATCCCTCTAGACTGTATCCAACTCCATCTTGCCAATGTAGAGTCCAAGTTTGCCGATGCATTATCAGACGCAGGTGACATCAGAGTGGAGGGAAAGGTTAAGGATGGCGCACCACATCTCACACTCATCGGGCCTTTCAAGGTGGATGGTAGTTTTGAGGGCAACCTAGTTGTCTAACGGTTGTGCTACTAGAGACTTGTCGTCCAACCGTTAGATGACTAGTTCAAGTTATCCAATCATTGGATAACATATGGTTAAAACTGTAAAAAAAATAAAAAATAGGTATAATTCTGTAATTCGAAATAAAAAAGAGACTATTTAAAAAATATCCAAAAAGATGTATCTAGTTCGGATCTCTTAAATTAAAAGATAAACAGTTCACCTCGGTATTATCTGTAGGTCGTCCTTCACCTTTATCTGCACCTTCTGTTCTTAGCAAAGAAAGCTTTGATGTGCTTTCTACATGCGCACGACACCGCACGACATGCGCCTAGGCCACGCACACACGCACCACTACTGAGCACTTACTACTACTAGCTACTACTACTAATTATTTAGTACTACTACTAGTGACTTCTACTAGTAGTACTACTGACTCGACCACCTCTTACTAGCACTACTGCTACTACTAACACAACTCCTCACTACTAATCTCACCTTCTCTTAATCATTTACTTACTAATCAGTAATCACTCACCAAACTACGCACCTAATCGCCTGAACACAACACACACCTAAATACCTAATCACTGAGGCTTTCACATGCACTGCATTGTCTGCACAGAACTTGCACCACACAGTGCTACTACCAACTACCTCCACTGCTATTCCAGAACTACAACACACGACTAGCGCTACCACTCCCGACTCCATTTGCTAATCCCTCTCAGTTCTCCTCTCTCCAGACGATGGCAATGCCCCGTAGAGCTCTCGGGCGCTCCGGCCCGAGCTCATCGCCGGCCTGCGACCGCCGGCCGTCAGGTGCCTCCATCATCTCCTCCATGCGCTGCGCCCCCATCCCACTTCTAGCTTGCTGTCTGGCCCATGCGCACGTGCAGGCTAGCACTCGGCCCAGTCCTCGGTGGTGCTGCCGGTCACCGGTGCGACGCCGGTGCTTTGCGGCTCGCTCCCTTCCGATCTCCCTTGGTTTGTGGGCCCCTTCCAGGCTAAGCCGTCGGCCGTTGGTACGGCTCCAGCGAGGTGCCCGGCTGGCTCCCCGAGCTCACCTCCCCCTTTACTCACGGCCACTACTTTATTTCGGTGGTAAGGCTATGCGATGTGTTCGTGCTGGAGAAAATTGATATTTTGCCATCCTATTTGGTGGGCTTCGATAAAATACCACTCTCTAGAATGACCACTATAAAATACCACTCTTAACATTGACAATTTGATTATTTGCCATTTTAAGGGTTTTTTAGGATTCTTAATTATTTTTTAATTATTTTTAGATTATTTATCATAGAAAAAGACATATTTGCCCTCGGAGAATCCAAAGACCTGCTGCAAGCGTCCAAATCCGGCATCACTTTCCAAGCGCGCACTTCATGCAGTACACAAACTTCTGTTTACGATCGAACCAGAATACACCCAAAAAAAAAGCAGGAGCAAGCTATCAGCGATGGTTCGGTATACCGTCTTCATACGCCATGAAGGCTACCTCTGTAGCCTTTACATCGCAACTTGCAAGAACTGCTAGCAGCACTCGGGCAACTTTGCCAAAGTGTGACAAGAACTCACGCAACGCAATCATCTGAAGCCAGTCTGCCTACCAGTGATGACCGGGCCTGTAGGCTGCACGCAGGCTGCTGAATGGCTACATGCATGCACAGCTCCAATATTCCAAAGCATGCCAAATGTGTCATTTTCTATGGCAAATAATCTAAAAATAGTTAAAAAATAATTAAGAATCCTAAAAAACCCTTAAAATGGCAAATAATCAAAGTGTTAATGTTAAGAGTGGTATTTTATAGTGATCATTCTAAGGAGTGGTATTTTATCGAAGCCCACCGAATAGGATGGCAAATTATCAATTTTCTCGTTTGTGCTGTCCCATGGCACCGTAAGCAAGAGTGGAAGGTGAGGGGCTTACTTGTTTGCCTGGCTAGAAAAGGAATGGGCGAGGACGAAGGTTGGTTGCCATGATTACACTCTCACGTGCTTCTACCCCTCCGTGGTCATCGCCTTCTCTCCTTCGTCTTCCCCAACTCCCTGAGCTCCTCCCCTCCGACTCTCCCATCTCACGGCTTGGGTGTGGCCCCAGCTCCTTCACTACATTTGGCTCGTCGTGGGTTCAATTTGGCTTTGTTGGTGGCCGATCTGGGAGATGGTAATGGTTTTCTTGTTTGGCATGGGTGGCCTTCGATCGGGGAAAAATGAACTAGGAGACGAGAAGTGAGGGCTCTCGGTTGGTTGCCTCTTTGATGCTTGACTTTAAGAAGGGAGACTTGCGAAGGTGGTAGACATGCGGGCCATGGCAAGTATGCAGCTTGCCACATCCCCTCGAATAGCTGGTAGATGCAATAGGCCCGCATGGCAAGCATGCAGCTTGCCACATCCCCTTGAATAGCTGGCAGATGCAATAGGCAAGTGAGACGTCCTACTAGCTGTCTTCTGGCTATTTATTCTTTGTCAAGCTAACCTTATTTGTAAATTTGTAATAGTTGGTGAGCTACAATATAAGTTGTTTTTACTATTGATGTTATAAAAATTTCATAGATGATTTTTAATATAAACCATCTGTAGAAAGATAATATCATATACTGTTTTTGTTAATAACCGTCTGTGATACGGTTTTCAATATGAACCTTCTGTGATATTATCTCTTTACAGATGGTTTTTAGCGCTGCTAGTAATATAGACAGTCGTTAAATCAAAACCGTCTGTGATTGTATTTAATATTGATGGTTTTGATCAATCGTTTGTGATAAAACATTTAGTATTAGTCTCTTTATAGTAGTGGCAAAAGGATCTCCGAGTTGAAAAAAAAATTACGATGTGTTAATGACATGGCCTCCATATGCCATCCTCTTTCCGATGGTATTGAACTAATTTTCTCTAATATTTTTATTCAGCCAAATATGAAAATTAGAAACATGTTTTCTAACCGAAAAAGAAAGGAAGCTAACGATCTCCCAACGTATCATAATAATAACTTCTTTAAAGCTGAAAGAAATGCCGCAAGGCTAGGAGTAGGGGTGCAAATGGGTTGGGTTAATCCCGACCGATCCGGTATAGAATCCAGTTGGTACCGGATTCGGGAAGGGAATTTGGTATCCGGTCAGATTCGGATTCGGATAATTCATATCGGATTCGGATTCGGATTCGGGAGAGTTGTTATCCGACCGAATAGTATCGGTATTCGGATACCGGATAATTATCCGGTCGGATACCTGGTCGGATATTCGGTCGGATATCTGGTAAGAGCTAAGAATTCATCTTTTATTTTGCTAGTATTTGTTTTCTTTGGTCATGTTGGTTGGTTGAGGTGTGTAGTGTATAGAAAGTTTTCCTGGATTATGCAAGCTTAAGTTCTCTAAAAGAAATATGACATTCAGTTGTGGCAACTATAAATATACAATACCAAAATAGTGTTTTATTTCTAATTCTGCCGCTTGTACAATTGGAATCCTAAATTTGCTCATTAAGATCACTCTTCCTAGGTAATGAAATGAAAAGCATGTAATCAGAGTATTATTAAACGATGAACTTTGGCATGCTTCAGTAAATGAACAGGTAAATTTGTCAAAAGTCTATTATCCCCAATTGTCTACTGTCTCTACCTTAATTTAGTAAAATTTCTTTAGCCTATAAAAAGAAAATGTTGTCCGTCAAGAATCAAGATTCATCTTGAAACGCCACACCTCAATGGGCAATTTTTGGGGAAACGCCACACCATCTTTAGCTGATGAATTATAATCACTATTATGTACTTATGTCTAACAGTTTAAGGCTTGAAGTGATGGTGGTATGATTTAGCATGTGTTTCTTTCCGTATGCACGTACTATCCGTCTACATTATCTGTTTTTGATCCGAAACCGTCAAGTATCCGTTCCGGTGGCACCATATTCGAAATTCCGAATACTCCGAATTCGTATTTGTATCCGGTGTTACCGTATCCGACCCCAAGAAAAAAATATGGGTTAGGAACGGTATGAGCAATATTCGTCCGAATCCGATCCGATTGCACCCCTAGCTAGGAGGCCATGTCACCAGTTTCCTAGAAAACCCCTCCTTTCTCTGTAATTACATATGAGTCCTTATTTTTAGTTTTTCACATATAAGCCCATGGTTTTTGTAATTTCGTAGAGATCCTACCATAGTTCTACAGAAAAGCCCTCCTGTTTCTGTAATTACATGTATGTCCTTGCTTTCGATCTCTTGCGTGGTTCAGATTCTCGCAGTTGACCGCGCAGATGCAACGTAATTCGTAAGAAAGATCTGATGACCGACGCAGCCTAGCGCGCGTATTTATCTAGTTGACCTTAGACTCCCTTAGAACCAACAGCTCACCCAACGCTTCATCCAACGATGTGGCCCATTTGAAATACAGAAATTTTATAGGAGTTTTATAGGAAACAACGATTCAGACTTCATTTGAAACATGAGAGTTTTTCTGAGTTTTAAGAGAATTGAATTGTTTCTATGAAATCCTGCGAAATTCCTCCGAAACTTGTACGGCAAAGGCTCTCGATTCTCGCAGGATTCGTGACACGGGACCTTAAGGTGCTCCCAGACTGCTTCAATGACATCCTGGCCCCACCGGACAGCTCACACAGAGGATCCCAGTGTCCATCCCCACCGTTGGAAGAACGAAACCCACCACCGTCGTTCTCCCGCAAGAGGCCCGCAGCGGTGTCCCGTGCCCCGCCTCGCCGCTCGCCCAGGGCTCCCGCCTCCCGGTGCCCGGCGAAGCGGCAGCTCTGCCCTGTCCGACCCACGGGATCCCCGAACTAAGCATCGGCGCGGGTATCTTGTCGTAGCCACCGCCAGGGAGCGGCAAACGGCGAAGCGGCGGCCGTGCCCTGCCCACCATCCCCGAGCTAAGCGTCGGCGCAAGCATCTCGTTGTCGGCACTGCCGGGGAGGAACAGTTCGTTGATTTGCCTCCAAAGGACCAAGGCCAACAGCGCAAGACTCTGCAATAGATCATCCTATTAAACCTACCGGCGGGAGCAGGAGTTCAAACTAACACAACCTGTGTGGATGGCTTATGTGAAATTTTGACTGTAAATTTGAATACAGAGCGGTTACTGGCCGGGAGCCGCCCAGTGACCGGTTGAGGAGCATTCATATATACTTCTCATTTTTGTCATCTCCTAACCTCGCCCTTTGACCAACACTGGATATGTGGAGTTTTGTCGGATAAGTGGAAGACATAGGATTTATCTGTGTTGCGTAAATATTTACCCCCACAGAATAGGGAGGAGCGGTAGAAAACTAGAAATGCTTGCGAATACTGACTGCATCGAAATTGCTCAATGCTTCAATTCTCTTTGAACCTCGTGCTTGCAGGGAATTTGTTGCTGGGGATCTCTTTGAAATCTCTCTTTGAACGTACTGATTGCAGTTCTTCAGTGTCTTTTTCGAGCATACGCAGGAAACAGAGCAAGATCAGAGAAAGGAAAAGAAACGTCGATCCAAGTGCCGACGAGGGAACGCTCGCTCCGCAAAAGACCGCGGCTGCAACTAGCAAAAAAGCATGTCCTCGCAAAAAAGCAAGGAAATGCTAGCTTTGCGGCTTGCGTGTAATCGCCGGCCTTGGTGTTGGATGACGCGGCTTCTCTTCGGCGCTCGATCGAAGCCACAGCGCCAGCACAAGCTACTTGCCTCGCTTGGATTCATGGTACTTGCCATTTATAGGTCGGATGCTGAAAGTATAAAAAAGCAATTTGAAGTATTCGAAAAAAGAAAAATCTTCGTCGCAAAAAAAAAAAATCAATTTGTCTCCTCAATCTACACGTCCATGTGCATAGTCCTATATAAAAGTTTAAGGACTGGGATGACACAGCATAAAAAGTTTAAGGACCGGTAATGGACTTTACTCTATATAAAATGTCCACTTACGCTCGTAATTTGGTAGGCCCTAAAAAATTGAGTATACTTAGGGCCTGTTTGGATGCTGTCTGCCAGGCAGCTCAGGAGCCAGGTAAGGCCACCAGGCGTCCGATTTGCTATGCTTGTGGCCAGGATACCTTACCTGGCAGGCAGCTACCAGCCAGGTCGTCATCCAAACAGGCCCTTAGTCAGTGGCCCTTCACTTACTGACATCGAGTAACCATACACATTAAATCAAAAGAAGAAAAAAAGAATCTGCACCGTACCGTTTATTTTGGTGTGAGGCTAGATTATAATGGGATGTGTTAACCAGTATTCGTGTTATAAGTTAGAATAACGAAGCCCTGCTAGAGATTTTGCAACTTTAGAAAAAAAAATTCAACAAGTAAGTTTTGCATGGATAGGCCGACCGCAATAGGAATTGCCGTGGGAGTATTCTGTTTTCTAGGGCCAACTAGATACGTGTTATCCCTAAAAAAAAACACTAGAAACGTGTTTGGAGGAGCGCAAGTGCATGGGCATCGATGATCGCCACACTTGCGTGGTCGAAACGGAACGAATACAATCGAATAGTTTCAAATACAAATATAAATTCATATTTTAAAACGTATATGAATTTGAATATTATTGAATACGAATACGAATCAAATGTCGTAACGATACAAATTCAAATAGAATATATACTTAATTCGGTTGAATACAAATATCCTCTATAACTTCTATAACAAATCTTGCTAGAACAAATTCATACTGGTTTTACCAGTTTTCACCGGTTTTTGACCGGTTAGCAGTTTCAAATCATCCCACTTCAAATTTCAAATTACAAAATTAATTCGCGTTTTTCCCAGATTCCGAAAATGGATCGAATATGAATCGAATAGTCTCGAATATGCATATGAATACGAACATTCTCGAATACGAATACAAATATTTTCGAATACGGATTTTTCTTACCACATTCGTATTTTCTCAGATACGAATATAGGATAAAACGGATTATCCGTTACCGTTTTCCACCCCTAGCCATGCCCAGTTGCCGATCGCCATCATTCGGAAATCCACTTGTCTCGCCCACCCATGTCATGCTTCCTTCTTACAAAGTGCATGACGTCGTCCCAATTCAGTCGTCATCAGTCCGTTGAGTACACTAATTAGGGCCACTTTACTTACCATTAATTAATAATGCTAGCTCAAAGTCAGCAGTTCGAGCTACTATGAGTCTCCAACCAGACTGTGCTAGCCTGCTAGGGCTCACGACCTAATATATTATATATAGAGCAATCGAACAGCCAGGGAAAACAACGCTCGAGGGCTTGTTATCTGCTGGAAGTGTGTTCCCCGGCCCTTAAGAGACTGCCTGGTGAAGTGCTGCTAGGAAAAACCTTTTTCGCAGATGTGGAACTAGAACAAAAATGATTAGGGTTCACTATCTCATCATACATATAACAATATATATAATTTTTAAATAATATTGCGTAAAATAGTAATACGTCTGGTAATTTTTGGCATCAATACTTTAATATAACCGATGATAGTGTATGATGAGAAGTAGTGATTGAAATGCTTACCAAAATGAAGAAGCCCGATAATACTATTGGTTAGTTGCAGCACAATGAAAGAACTAAGGACGAAACTACAGATAAAAGTTGGTCGGCATTCAAAAAAAAAATACATCATCTGATCTCAATGGCCTATTAAAAGAGAACAAAATTATTTAAAGTTTTTAAGTAAAAATTAGTAAAAATAATCAAATGTAAGTTAATACATTACCTTTTAGTATTTACGCTCTTTCAAGTTCATAAAGCGACGAACCACAATATCATTTATAATTTTCATCAATTCTTGTTTCTCTACATAGCAAATAAGTATATTATTCATGAAATCATCACCAATTCACTGAAAAAGTCAATTAGATATTTATACGTTCAATAATTCAAGAATAATATAATAAAAAAGTCTAGTGGCTTACTTATTAGACACTGTGGTCAAATACCATAGTTTTGCCTCTGATTTGCAATGAGCTAGGCCAACATTGCAAAAATCAAAATTAAAACACTAAGTGTCAACCTTATAGTTTGACAAAAATCAATCAACAGGGACTAGGTGGCACCGCGGAGAGATGGTAGGCAAATGCGGCCGACGGCGCTGATTTCTCCTATTCTCTTGTGATCGGTCACTGCTTAGTTAGGTGCGGCTGTAAGGCGGATGTGGAGAACAACTACTGACCGACCATGCGAGATGAATAGGCGTTGAGGGCTACTGCAAGATGACATGCTTTCGATTCGATCAAATGGACATTGTGGCTTGTTGCAGTCCCCTCTCTTAGATTGGTTCAAGGGCTAGCTTAACCTGATGTAGTTGCCTCATGGGATGAGGAAGCGGGGCTTCTCGTAGACTGCTGTTAGCTATGGGGAATTTGGGCTGTTAGTGCTCCCTTAATTGGGCTTCAAGAAAAGAATTGGGTGCACTAAATTTAGGTTGGGGGTTTACACATGGACTGAAGGTGCTAATCCTTACTAAAAAATTTTTTGGATCCAGTGTCCTATGACACTAGCCCAATTAGTTGGTTCTGCCTGTGCTTCCCCACAGATACTTGGATCACCAGCAACCCTAGAGTCTTGTTTTCGCTAACAGGTGAAAATTTCCCTAGCAGTTAGGTTTTACTGGTGGATTATTGCCCATCAAATTATTGCCGTTAATACTATATCATGGTGTAGTGCGGAGCTAGCCAATCCTCGAATTGACGTGCATTTCACACAAAACCAAGACTAACAAATAAATACCAGAACAGCAAAACACTGGAGGCAGGCAACGACCTTCCAGTTGGAGCTAGCATTGATCTAAAGCACCACTTGCACATCAATGTTGATGATATAGTACATATATTCCAACCAATTGGCCTGCATATATTCGGGCTGCCACAGGGTATCCACACTTATTACCCAAACCCATACCCTCATTATTGGGTAAGGTATAGGTAAGAGAGGCAATACGTATTGAGATTCTGGTATGGATAGGGTAATACATGTTTATCTGTCAATACCCATACCTATCGAGATCAACAAAAAACCATCACCATCCTCTCTCTCTCTGCCCATCTATTCCAACACCATGCCGTTCTTTTTTTATATTTATTTACATTATTTGTGATAGCCTAACCTATTTTTTATTTTTAATTTTTTAAAATTTATTTATGCTAAATAAGCCACCATCAAATATAGTATAATTTGAACTAGCTACAGTGTAATTTCAATCATAAATCAGTTTATTTTAGTCCAATCGAGCAGCACCTAGTAATGACATGGTTTTATTGGGTATGAGTAATTTGCCTTCAAATGGGTACGGCGTATGGGTAATTGGTGGACATGGATTTGGGCCACAGTCGTCACGCAGGCTCGTTTAGGTTCTGTACATTGAGTTACAGTGTTGCCCGCCGTAGGCTACACCTTCTTGGGAAGCACAAGATTTAAGCAGTTTAAATGTTAAGGAGAAGCCAATGTCATTCTCGTTCTTTTTATATTTTTAGCTAGTTTTTTACTTTGTCTTCTTTCATCAATCACTGTGTATTTGACTAATAAGTTACAACTTAAAGTTTTGGGCTATACGCCCCCAAAATTAGGTATGGCTAGTGTACGGCGACAGGCGAGCTGTCCATAGTGAAACTCGTTGTGATGCTAGTTCCACACGTTTCCTCTTTCCCTTAGAGCATCTCCAATGGTCTGAGTCAGCTAGCTATATGCATGTACACATCAGCATATATCCTATGTGAAGGAAAGAGAGTATGCAAAAAAAATTGAGCCAGCTCTTCCTTAAGCACTAGTCTATAACGCCAAACGAGGCAGCCTCTATAAATTCTGTATATGCATGTAAGCATCAAATAGCTATCCTTATAGATAGTTCTTTAGAATGCTAGCTTTAGTGTGTACTATATAGATGATGTGGAAGTCTTATAGTTAGTTGCTAGCTATAACCATTGGAGATGCCCTTATATCGCGTGGCAGGCTAGCTCCCTTATGAGGAAAAGGGATTTGATTGGAAGGTTGAGCGCACGAAGAGATGCAGAAGACGAGGAATACCCAATCGATGAAAGGATGCCCTGCAGCTTGCACGCCATTAGGGAATTGAAGGAAACTCTACAGCCAGCCCACAGCCCACAATGGCACGGCTCTTTTTCCCTCACGAACCATACGCTCACACAAAGATATCCTGTTTTTGTGTTTTTTTTCAGTTCACAATTCAACTGCTGATCAGCGAATCGTCGAACAATGACTGTGAATTGAACTGCTAATCATCTATTGTAGTCATGATAACAAAGTCCTCTTGTTTGCTAAAATCTGAATTGTTAAAGTTTCAGTCACACACGGGTACATCAAGATGCCATGTGATAAATATTCTAAAGATATTGTTTAGTGAACGAGGGAAAAAGTTTGAAGGATAAACCTCTGGAGCATAATCTTTACCATGCCAAACTCCGTCAAGCAAGGAGTGCTCGACTTGACCCACAGAATCTTTCAGTCAAGTCTTTCACATACTTCCCCTTTGATTGGGCAGGGAATCCATCTCACTGAGAAACTGCAAAGAAATGGAAGCAGCGGGTTCGGTTCCTTTGTAATTGCAGGATATTATTCACCACACGAAAACATGACTAAAACCTGGAATAGCGGGTACTAACAAGCTTGCGGGCTTTTCAATAATCCCTATAACAAACTAAGTTTATTTTCGTTTCCTTTAGGCCAACTCCTGGCCAACTACTAGAACCGGGCAACCAAACGCCCCATATACCTCTCCTTCCCTCCCGGGGGGCTCTCCTCCCGTCTTGTTTTTTGTTTAACTCTTCTTGTGAATTAATAGAAGGTAAGCCCCTTGTCCATCTTCAAAAAAGAACCTGGAATAGCATCCAATTGTTCATTTCAAAAGAAAGAAAGATGACTGATAGAGAATCATATGCAAAGGAACGGGGGCGGTGGATGCAGGATGCACGAGGAGGGGCAAGTGGGCCGGCTTTTGGAGGCATGCGTGCGGCTAATGTGTATGGGAGCTTAGCTCCAATGGCGGCCGATCGAGGCGGGTGAAGGGTCCTGGCGAGCAGATCTGTTAGATTATATGGATAGATCGTAAATTTAGTGATGATGAATAATTGATATTTATGTTATATTGAATTTTGCGTTTGTAAAAGTTTCGGCCGGTGCTCTTTTGGAAAACTTGAATTACAGAAATATTCAGGGTAAGCAGTCTGACCGCCTTGTATTGAGCGGTTTGACCGGCTGACTTCGACCACGATCAGTAGTCGATGGTCCGATTGGTAGGCGTTGACCACGGCAGAACGACCACGACATGTCGACCACGGTAAAAGTGCTAGAGGTCAGACCGTTCTCACCATTGTGGTCTGACTGGTCAGAAGTTTTTGGTCTAGAGTTTTGTTGCTATTTTGTTTAGATTGCTTTTTTTCTGGTTTGAGTTTTGGTTTTAGGTATCAAGACGCGGAGTCAATAACTCGTCCCCTTCTGATTTCTGTTTTTGATCCTACAGGGTCTCATGTGTCAGTGGCAGTGGCGAAGGAAGGAGAGAGATGGTGTATCAACAAAAATACACTTTAGCACGGAGAAAATAGGAAACGAAAGGTGGCATTATTGCTTTCAAAAAAATTATTTTTAGTTGTTGAAATTTGGGAAAACATTATTAAATGCTCAATTTTTTTTGAAAAATCACAAAAAATGCAGAAATGAGGTTTAAACATGATTTGAATTAAATTTTAAATATTTGGGATGTTATAATGTTGGTGCATAAAATATGCAAAAAAAATGAGCACGAACAACAAGCCCTTCATGCTGCACCACCATCAAATACGCTGGGGAAGGGAGAGGCCAGGAGGTGCTTTTTGTCGAGCAGGCAGTGGGTGGAGCCGATGATGCTTACCTCAGCAATTGCGACCTAGTGAGCCCGCAGGGAGGATGGTCGTGGTGCCAATGATCGGGGAAGAAGAAGATGTAGGACCAGATATACAACAGATGGGGGTGAATGGTGCCTAAAGATTTTTCCTCCAAATATTCACATATTTCTTTTTCTCTAATAGTTACAAAGCTATGAAGATTAGAATATGAGGTCTACTGGAAAACAGAGGAACACATAACACTGTACGACCGGATCAGAGCACTGTGTGGTCGAATTACGACCACTCGGCGGAAACGCAATGTGGTCGAATACGACCACTCAACAGAAATACAAGGTGGTCATAACAGACAACGTAGTCGAAACCAACAACGTGGTCAAAACCGACAACGTGGTCGAAACAGAGTACGTGGTTGAAACAGACTACATGGTCGAAACCGACTACGAGGTCGAAACCGACAACGAGTTCAAAATCGACAACGTGATCGAAACCGACAACGTGATCGAAACTGACAACGTGGTCGAAACCGACTATGTGGTCGAAACCACCGTGGTCAAAATCAACGTAGTCGAACCAATGTGGTCGAAGTCAACGTGGTTGAAGCCAACATGGTTGAAACCAACGTGGTCGAGACCAACGTGGTCGAAGCCAACATGGTCGAAGCCAACGTGATCGAGCCAGTGGTCGTAACCAACGTGGTCGAAACGTGAGCGTTGTCGAAGGCCGACGTGCTCTCAGACTACATGGTCAAAGACCATTGTGTGGTCGACACCACGATAGTCGATGACCGTGCAATTGCAAATCAGCACATGGTCATAACATATCAGATTGTGACTGAGAGATCTATGACCATTCAGCAATCTAAACAATGTACAGTTGCCAACGACAAGAGGTTGTAGAGAAGTCGAGTGACCACATGACTTAGAATCATTAAGCGATATAAGTGTGGTCGAAAACGACTAGAAGTACTAGAGGAGGCGCACGACTATCAGAACTAAAAACAAGAACGATGTGCGATCTTTGCTCGTGGGAAGAGAGTAGCGAAAATGACTTTGAGCATTATCCCACATGTCACAGCAAGAAATAGCATTGAAGAATTCAAATCAATAATGACAATGTGATCGAAGCTTACATCGTGGTCGTAAGCTTGACAACGTGGTCGATAGCTTGCACAGTGGTCGTAAATTCAACCACTCGACCAAAGAACAACTTGGTTGGAAATCGACTATCAAACAGAAGTCACTGTAGTCAACAACCACCAATATCAAGACAAACGAGATCGAAAGATGAGTACAATCAAAACCGACGCGGTCGTAAGCCAATGGCATGGTCGAACAATCATCGTGGTCGAAGACCGACTATCACCTGTAACCAACTGTGGTCGTAAAACAACTCGTAAGACAGCGGGGGCACACGACCACGAGATCTACGACCATCAAGCAATTGGAAACCAGTGTGAATGAAAATAAACGATCTGAGTCTTGACTGGTCGAAAGAGAAGCGGTCGAATAGAACATGGTCGTAAGCTTCTCGGCAGAACAGAGGAGGCCAGCGAAGTTCACGACCGCATGAGCTAGAATTCAAATAACTTTTGATAAAGAGTTCAACTGGCCATGACACTTTGCAAATAACATGGTTAGGGCCTCAGGAGGTTGCTCTGATCTTTAATTGAAAACTTGGCAACCAAAATGAGAGTTCGACTAAATTTCACCAAGAGCGCCTAAAATCAAATTCGAGAGAATAACAAAACCGCTTGTGGGTCTAGGGTAGCCAAGATGGCTTGGAGTACAACCCATATGTCACTGCGGTCAAGAAATAGCCAAGAACATAGAGAAAGGAAGAACAGATAAGAAATCAAATCAAGCCAAGCAAACTCAAATAGAAGAAATACACAAGACACATAGTCTAAGAGAGATGTATTGCTCAAATGAATGATTTCACACACACTCCCCTCGGGAGGACCAGGCTCTAATCCCTAGAGCCAACACACACTCTCAACAGCCACTCCCCTCTGGAGGACAAGCTCTAACCCTAGAGCTAACACACACACACACATAGACTCCCATGGGAGGGACAGGCGGCAGCCGCCAAGGCTCAGCCGACCAACTCTCTCCAGTCTAACACTTTCCTCCCCTCTCCCTTTTATAGGCTCACACACAAACCTAAACCTAATGGATCCACCCATTAGTCCACACTGGGGATAACCCGTAAACCCCACCTAACACCGGGTTTTACACATGTGCACACTACCAACAAGGCACAACTGCTTTAACAGACCAGCTCCCCTTTTGCAGGCCTTGAGTCAATTCACCGAATTGCCCCTCAAGCACCTCCCCGGAAGCTTCCTGTTCTCGCATGACCGCACCTTGCTTCTGACCGACTGGACCTCGACACCTCCCTGAGCCTAGTCTCGGTCCATTCATTGCACATGACTGCACCCGGCATCCTGACCGTTTGACCTCGACTCCTCCCTAAGCCTAGTCCTGGTCCACCTCGCCGTTGCCCGTCATGTTCACCTCCAACAGCTCTAGCTCTGGTTCCTCGTCGTCTCGGCTTGCAACCACCTCACCAGCCTCGATCATCTTCGGCATCTCTTGACCATCTAGACCTCAACACCCCCTATGCCTAGTCTCAGTCCTCCTACGCCTCACCATGACCTAACTCTGAAGTCCTGCAACCACACAGATAAGCAAACCATCACATAGCACCGCACAAAACACTGCGATCATAAATCTGCATCAGAAGAATATACTCGAAGCTCAACCCAGCTGGTCGTAAACCACTTACGACCACTCGAATGCACAAGACATGAAGTGCTAGCAGCTTACGACCACACACAAGGCCGCTACAACCACCACGTAGCACGCTACGACCACATAGTGCAAGCTACGACTATCGATCACTCAAACAGAGCACTGCGACCACTACACAGATCGCTACGATTACCACGCCTGGTCGCTATGACTTACGACTACCAAGTCGTAAGACCTCAGCCGACCACCAAGTCGTAAGCCACCTATGACTACCAAGTCGTAGTGCCAACCACCAAGTCAAAAGGCACCTACGACTACCAAGTCGTAGGGGCTTCTACGACTACCAAGTCGTAGGGGCTTCTACGACCACCAAGTCGATCTCTTTCGACCACAAAGTCGTAGACCCCAAGAATGACATTCTCAAGTCGAAGGAACACCTACGACCATCAAGTCGTAGCACTGGCTACGACTACCAAGTCGTAGACCACGAGATCGATTGTCGACTATTCAACCGAAGAGGCACCGTCGACCATACACAGCAGTGGTCGAACATAGTGGTTGTAGATGCCACTACCGAGCAAGTCGCTGAGACTTAAGATCTTACAGAGAGAACCATTCTCTTCTCAAACCTCAAAAACCAAACTCAATCTCACTAGAT
This sequence comes from Dendrocalamus sinicus, assembly GCA_036346575.1. Lineage (NCBI taxonomy): Eukaryota > Viridiplantae > Streptophyta > Magnoliopsida > Poales > Poaceae > Dendrocalamus > Dendrocalamus sinicus. Next base: position 15,406,106 of record CM070665.1, on the reverse strand, counting down.
CAAGAGTCAATTACTCATCACAACCATGGGGTGACCTCCACATGATCTCACAATCTCCCTCTTGATAAGTATATTGACAAACACAGAAAAGGCATGAAGATAAGTTTATTTTTTGAAAAGAAAAGGAAGAAGATGCAAAAGCCACTCATGGTTTAAAAGAAGTGAAGAAGGAACCCATGACTATGTTGACAAAGCGTGAAATGGAGCAAACAAAGAAAGATCAAGTTTACTACAGAAACTCCAGATCACACCTAAAAGTCCAATTTTGCTCATGGTCTAAAGAAAAGAGCAGTTGCTCACACCAATTTTGCTCATGGTCTAAAGAAAAGAGCAGTTGCTCACATGACTATTTTCATAGCAAGATGACGGACCATTCTCTTCTCAAATCTCAAAAATCAAACTTAATCTCACTAGATCAAGAGTCCATTATTCATCACAACTATAGGGTGACCTTCACATGGTCTCACAGAAGAAGACACTGACCACCACAGAAGGGAAGGGCCAGGCAGGGGAGGAGCTACTTGGGTGGCGCGTCCCCCATGGCGCCGTACATCTTCAGCCGTGTGATCGTGTCAGCTGTGGCTCTTTGTAATGCGAACAGGGGTCCGGGCAGTGGACAGCGACATCGTCTAGCAGCCTAGGATGTGCTTGATTTTGAGCAAGTTTGAACTTAGGAAGAGAAGTAGTTGGAGGAAGGAGAAGCAGAGCAAGAAGAAGATGTGCAAAATGGTCAACAGTTGTAAAATATGAAGGTACTATCTTTGAAGTGGCAAAAACTGAATTATAATCAGTATAGTAGCAAATCATGAATTGCCCCGTACTATTGTCAAGTGGGGGAGGGGATCATGCGCACACGCGCGGAGGCAACAACCAGGTGCATTGTTTCCGGGCTCACACCCGCTTTGTCATGGATCCTTATTTGATTGTCCTGCGTAGGGATAGAAAAAAAAGCTCGATAGTGTGGCTCATTGGTTCAGTTTAAAATTGTTTTAATTATACTTGTTAATTGGTTAAACATTAAAATGAGTTGATTTCAAATGAATTTGAATTTTGCTAAAGCTCGGCTCGGCTCGTTAACTCATTTCTAAAAATACTTTTAAATTATACGTAAAATAATATTAAATCAAACTATATTAATTTTAAAAAAAGCTCGATAAGACGAGGAGTTGGCTCGATACCCACCCGCGTATCTTCCTTTAGCTTTTGGAGTCCTCGCTCGACCGACCTCGTTTCATCGATGCTCCATGCCTCGTTTTTTTAAGATGCTCCATGACTCGCTTTGTTGCCCTCTTTGGTCATACTATTCTTTCTTTTTTTTCCCTTTCGGATGGTATAGTAGTCGATTTTTTGCTGTCTGCTTAACTACTTTTTTCCGTACGGAACACTCGTCTTCCTGCTTTGCATACGGAGGACAAGCTGTACGCTGCAACCCCTCGTTTCTTGGGGCTTTTCCATTTCGCAGTACAAATCAAATATGGCAAATTTTATTACAAGCCGTCTAAAAAGGTACGCTTACGTGAAATGCCACTCTAATGATTTTGCTTCGTAACGCCACTCCACGGAAAATGACGTTATTGTTACAAGCACGAGCGCACAAAGGTGACCATGCATGAACGATTTTTTTTAAATAATTTATTTTTATTACAAATTATAGTAATATACCTACTTTTTTATTTTACATTAATAGCTCTCTGTCGCTCCACCGTTGAGCGACTTAGGCTGGTCACATAACCGTTGGGTGCCAAATATCCAAGTTGCTCATCGGTGGAGCGACTAGACCGTTAAGCGATTTGCCTGCAAACTGTGATACTTCGTTTTATCATATTTCCACTATGTACTTACTTCTTTATGCTTTGTAGATTGAGCGATGCCAGCCTTCTACCTCTCACACGGATGGTAGAGGCCACCGACGAGGACGACGCTCTAGTCAACGATGACGGGGCGGTTTAGACCATCCTGGAGCGATCACGACGGTTCCTGTTCGACCGCTCTCTATTGACATCTCATGTGGATCGGTGGCGGCCCAACATGCTGGCCCCCACTTTGTAGGATGTCGCGGTGCTGCTCGACCTACCTATCGTGGGAGACGCTGCCTCTCCGCTGGACATGCCTGCCGACTGGCACGATGACCTGCTGGGCATGTCTAAGAGGGTTCTTTCGGCCAAGGCCGTGGTAGCATACTACGTCTTCTTGGCTTGACAGAGGCATGGCCCATCCCTGCGGTGGCTTTTGCAGTTCCGGGTACATATACTATCCATTTTTCCTATTTAGTCATGCATTATCCTTGCCATATGATGGGCTTACTAATGTTTCATTTGTGCACAGATCAAGCGAATGGACCCAGAGGCCGGCCAATTCCAGGTGTTGCAACACCTCGAGGCGTACTTGCTATGGCTATTTGTCTGGGTACTATTTACCAGTAGTTACGGTGACTCTGTCGATGCCCACCTTGTGGGGTATGCGACGGCCATCGTCAATAGGGAGGAGGTGTACATTAGCTAGGGATCAACCGTACTTATCGCGACATACCATGGCATGTGTGACATGTGCTGCATGACGAGGCTGACCTCTGTCCTCACAGGCTACCCTCTCCTACTGTACCTGTGGTCATTCGAGCGCTTCTCCCTGGATGACCGATACTACTCGACAGCAGTCTATACTGTGTGAACATGTACCACTAGGGTGTGGTGGACCAGCTGACTACAGGGTCTCTTTGGTACTATAGATGGGTACGTACTCTCTTGGATCTTTACTATACGTGTATTAGGGTCATCCTTTGTAACCACTATTCTGGTTTGCATGCATAGTTTGCACAATTGCAGGTCACCCGTGTGTACGAGCACTTCGTTGAGTAGCTCGACCGCCTCACCATTGACGATATACGCTATGAGCCATACTCTGCTTAGGAGATGGAGGACCGTGCTCCCGCCAGGCTATCCTCACTGTGCTGGTGTGACCAGGCGTACTGGCTAATGTGGAAGAAGCTTGTCTTCGATGTGTTTGTCGAGGACTACGTGGTGCATAGGGTGATGGGCTAGTGTGGCCTTCGCCAGGTTGTTCTAGTCCCCGTCGGGCGTAGAGTGCCTGATTCGGTCCACGTGTGAGTTACACACAACACATGTCCCTATATTTTTTTAGTTATGTTACGATGCCTTCTAATTGCAGTGGTACATTTTATAGGCATAGTAGGAAGGGTGGTAGCAAGACAAGCTGGGCAGGGAAGATGGCATAGTGGCTGGAGGAGTGGGTGGACGCCCTCGAGGACTACGTGCAGGAGGGTGCACCGTACGACCCTAGCATGTATGACGAGTACTTATGCTGGTATGCTTCGTAAACACACACCAGGCTAGTGCATGTCGTTGACTCTCCCCCCGCTCACGTACCAGCATGGACCGACATGTACCCTGTACACCTCATGTGGAACTTACACGTCGCAGTAGGTACTCTCGTGTTTCGAAATGTTTAAGTACAGTTACCACAATTACAAGTTTGATGCTTTCATGTGCCGCTGATAATATGAGGGACACTTGGCTGATCCTAGGTAGGGTCGGCCATAGTTTGGAGGTGATGCACAACAAGCTGTTGTAGGCTCTCTGTTGGGCCTACAGTGGGGCGAGGCGTGCCATGACCCTTACATCGTGCAAAATGCTCCCAGAGGTGGTCACTTTGATGCGTATGTCGAGGCTAACACATCTTGTAGTTCAGGTAGGAGGCTCCGAAGGGCCACATGCACGTGCCACGGTAGCGCCTGACCAGCTTGGAGGGTCAGGGTGGGCATGTACCATGCCAGTGCCTGACTAGCCTAGAGGGTCAGGGTGGGAATGTGCCTACTCTTGGTGTCTATCACCGCTGCTAATCCTGGACCCCTACCCGCGAGCGTCAGGGTAGTATTCATTGTTCCTTGAGCTATTTGGGCAAGGCAGGTCCTGTGGTATGACACTTGGATGCGCACCATGGCCCACGTCGAAGGTACATTTCGTCTCTTGAGGTTTGTTCATGTTGATATATTGTATGAATAAACAATATTTGTCCTGTAGGTTTTACACCCCAATGGGGAGTTGAGCTATCCCCGCATGAGTACCCCTTGGAGGATGTGTCCGACTTCTTCGCGGATGACATAGGGAAGGTCAGGGGAGCACCTTAGCTTGCACCCATTGATGTTCTTTCTGGGTCGTAGCTTAGCGGTGCCCCAGTAGCCACATAGGCATCGGTGGAGTCAACCCCTGAGGCCTTGGGAGCATAGGTCAGCAGGCTCCTAAGAGCCTTACCTTATCAGGGCACTAACACCCCGCTCTGATTAGTGCAATAATATATCTTCTTTTGTATTGTAAACTTATAGGCAACTGTAACCTTTTAATGGAAGATTGGTAAATGAGCTATCACCATTATAAGAGCTATCACCATTATAAGAGAAAAGAAAAAAATACTATAGAGAAGGCCATACTGGACGCCTCATCACAGACGGTTCCCCGAATCCGTCAGTGTTACAATTATCACAGACGATTTTACATGCATGACAATCTATGTTAGTAGAGATAGCTAGAACCACCTGTGATACATTATTATCACAGTGGTTCGAATAAGAGAATCATCTATGAAGTCTTCTATTATCACAGCCGGTTCTTATTAAGAACCGTCTGTGATAATTCATAGATGGTTCTTAATAAGAACCATTTGTGTTAATTATGTATCATAGACAGTTCTTGGTTAGAGGTGTCTGTGATACGTCACGTTATTAAATGCCTCGCCAGGTTGGTCCCGATATATCTGTCTTTATTGCGCTGCTTTGAAAGAGGTGGCCGGCTTTGGGGAGTTTGGTGAAAGCATACATACGATGGTAAGTGATATTTTGATATTACTAGAATCTTCGTGCGGTTTCCATCATTGAAGTTCACTATTCGTTTGGAGAGTGCATCGAGTAGGTAACGAGGAGTACAAGTAAGCATGACACAGTACTAAAAAGTTCACATCGTAAATAACAAACGTAAGCAGTACATGAAACAATGGTGTACAATTAGGCGCCACCCTGGCCTGCCCCGTCTCCACACCTGTATCCTCCCGTACGGCCCCGCTTGGCCGTCCTCCGCTGCAACGGGTTACGACGCTCCGAGAACGTAAAATGATCAGGAGCGTGTTGCACCCGTCTCTGAGCTTGTGGAGTCAGCTGCACCTCTGGCTGTGTGCCCTCCAGTGCATTGGGGAGGGCACTGCCGGAGAGAAACTCTGGTGTTGTGTTAGGAGGTGCAGACCCAGACGGCTGCCTGACCCACTCGGAGAAAAACTGGTCCAGATCGTCCGGGCTCGCGGAGAGGTCGTACCGGTGGTCGGACGGGAAAAGACCTACAAAAGTAATATCGTTAGTTTTAGATGTAAAGCATTGCGATAAAACGAAGATCGTACGACACGTACTCTCAGTTAGCGCCATCGCGCCTGGAGGAGGGGCGTACAACGTCGAGTACACCCCCTGTGTGGGTAAGCCAGGGATGTACGGATGACACGAGAACATCTTCCTTGGCAGTGTACGAGGCCGTCCCCAGGCAGATCCTCCAGCCTCGCCTGGGTGAGGTGATGTAGGACATGCCCATGTAGAGCCTCCAGAGTAGTGCCACGCCGGTCGGGGCGGCACAGGTGGCCGAGCCATTCATGTGCTGGGCGTGGGTGTGGAGGCCGCTGGTAGCCTTGTGCAGGACAGCAGGTGCACGACACGTGTACCCCACTCCTTGAAACGACGGTACGCACTGATATGCTCCTTATGGCCCACCTCGGCACCTGCGGCGAGCCTATGCAGCATACTCTCGGCCTCCATGATGATCAAAACACCCATGTCAGACTGAAGGAAAAGACATAAAATGGTTAATTATCCAAGGTAGCATTGCCATTAGGGAATGTTCGAAAATACGTGTAACGTACCGCGATGTGCGTGTCCCGCGCGAGGTGTGCGGGATACGTGTCTGTTGGAGCGGCGAGGTGTCCGGGGGTGGGTCCACGACACGTACAAGCCTCGTACGTGTCCGGCCCTGGTACCGGCACAGGTACTCCATGTACTCCGTGTTGTCGTAGGGGCGGTCCTCCTCAACCACATCGTCAAGCGCACCGTCCCATTGCATAATCCACCCTGCATCTTTGTTGTCTAGTCCGTGCCGCGTTTCACTCCCTTTCTAGAGTACTTGCTTGTAGACCACTTCGTTAGTAATTTTAAACGGAATAGTAAGTATGTACAATTTTATAAGACGCGGGTACTCACGCGTGCACAGGAAGCGGCAGTGTAGGTCCGACTGGTACCGGGACAGCCTGGCGTAGACCAAATTGCGGCATCACTCACTGCGGCGAGTAGTCCTCCACGAAGATATCGTAGACGAGCTTCTGGCGCGTTAGCCAGAAAGCCCGGTCGCGCCAGCAGGGGGTTGACAACCCATCGAGAGCACGGTCCATCAGTGTCGTATCTAAGTATGGCTCCCAGCGCACGTCGTCGGTTGTGAGGCGGTTGATCTTCTCAACAAAGGGCAGATACGCTCGCGTGACCTGCACATGTGCGAACTGCACCTGTAAGGACGAATAGGTGTTATGTACGACCGTCATTAGTACAAAGGAAATAACTAATTAACATATGACTTACCCGCCGACGACACCAAAGAGAACCCATCATCGGCCAGTCGACGTCTCCCCCTGGATACATCTCGGGTCCGTACGGACCCATGTCGTCTAGCAAAGGTCGTCCAAGGCTGAAGCGCTCAAATGAGCACAGCTGCAGCAGTAGGGGATAGCCCGCAAGGACCGAGTTCGCCTTGAACCTCCCGTACACAACGCATAGGCCACGGTAGGTCACGGCAAGTGCGGCCGATCCCTAGCTGACCTAGGGGCCTCGCCATCCATGATCGCCCTAGCATGAGGGCTGAGGCGCGCGTCGACGCTGTTGTCGTGGCTGGTGGTGAAGAGCACCCAACCAAACAGTCACAGCAAGTACGCCTCCAAGTGGCACGAGACCTGGTGATCATCCGCCTCTGAGTCCATCCGCTCCACCTAAATGCAAACAAGATGTTATTAGTATGTATTAACGTAAATAAGAGCTTCGACGACACGATTGATTGTAAAAACCACGTACCCAGAACTGTACGAGCCACCTAAGCGACTGCCCATGGGTCTGACTCGCCGGGAAGATGTGGTACTCACCCACGGCACCCGGTGGAAGGACCCCCTCGAATCTGCCGAGTAGGTTAGCGCGCCACTTGACCGGGGCCTTCGGTAGGAAGGCAGCGCCTCCTGCGATCGGAAGGCCAAGAAGTAGGGACACATCCTGCAGGGTCAGCATCATCTCCCCGAATGGGAGGTGGAAAGTGTGCGTCTCGGGCCGCCAACGGTCCACCAAAGCCGTCAACAGGGAACGGTCGAACGGGAAGCGTCATGATCGCTCCACGGCCTCGTCCCCGCCTGCGGCCAAGGTGGGTACATCCTTGTCCGTGGCCTACACCATCTAGACAAGAGGGAGTAGTCTGGCATCCCGCAGCCTGCAAACATATTGAAGGTCGGCACGGAATGTTCTTACGACAGCACTAAAACGCTAGCGGAGTGCAAACCTGGCTGTCCAATGGGGGTCGAGTCTCCAGGCCACGCGAGGTGTGCGTGTCCGGACCACTCCCAGCTCAGCCGGCTCGTCCGCGCTCCCCGGTGCCGGCATACGACGGGAAGCGCGATGCACGCGGTACATGTGCTTGTCCAATAGGGGATACTGCTAGTCACGTGCCATACCTGCAATTTGTACATTACGATGAATGAAATTTGTAAACTACAATTTCGTACGCATGCATATTTCATATGCGTGTTGTTAATTTTGTAAAACTACATGTTTAATATATTTAGTATAACAAATATTTAACTTTTTCTATCTAGATCTACACCTACGGTTGCTTCTTTGTCTCCTCTCTGTTTCTACGCTGCTAATTTCCTATAATTACGTTAACTGAATTTTCTATACTAAAAATTTTATACTACAAATTGTCTATACAAAAGTTTCTATACTAAAAATTATACTAAAATCTCCGTGCTAAAAATGTTCCATACTAAAAAATGTGTACTACAAATTTTCTATACTAAAAATTGTACTAAAATTTTCATACTAAATTTTCTACATCTATAATTTTTACTACCACTAACATTTCATACAAAATATACTACAAATTTTCTATACTAAAAATTGTATACTACAAATTTTCTATACTAAAATTTCCATATACTAAATTTTCTACATCTACAATTTTTACTACCACTAACATTTTATACAAAATTACGTTAACTAAATTTTCTATACTAAAAATTGTATAATACAAATTGTCTATACAAAAGTTTCTATACTAAAAATTGTACGTAAATCTTTGTAGTAAAAATGTTCCATACTAAAAAATGTATACGACAAATTTTCTTTACTACAAATTGTACTAAATTTTTCATACTAAATTTTTTACATCTACAATTTTTACTACCACTAACATTTCGTACAAAATAAACTACAAATGCAATGTACTAAAAAAATACCTGAATCTGAAGATCTCACCCTCTCCTCTCCTCCTTCTCCTCTTCTCTCCTTCTCTTCTTCCCCTCCTTCCTCCTCTTCTCTCCTTTCTCTTCTTTCTCATCTCCTTCTCTCGCCGAACGATTGCAAAAACGAATGAGGCAGCGGCGGCCGAGCGCGCTTCCTTTTTAACCCCCCCTGTCGCCCTGCCGTTAGGCAAGTGTTATTCCTGTCGCCCAACTGTACGGCGACCGGATTCCAGTCGCCCAATGCTTGGGCGACAGCAATAATTTGTCCAACCGTTACCAAACTGTAGACTTGTCACCTCCCAGTTGGGCGATTGCCTCCACTCGTTCAATTGGGGGGACGACTGGAGCCTATTTTTGTAAAAAAATTTTCTACAGGTATATTTATATAATTTCAAATAAAAAAATGGATTATTCGTACAAAAAAATTCGTTATTTAGGGAGTAGCTACACAGGGCATACCCAAGTTTCCAATGAGGGACGGCGTGCATCGCAGCACTCTGGAGGATGGCGTGAGTTTTGAATTTATAATATCGTTGTAAAATACGAGCACATTACTAGTAAAAGAAGAGTGCTTGAAGCTTACGCAGAATAAAGCCAACCAGATCACGTGAATTATCAAAGACATAGTAATAAATATGACAAAGTTCATAGGGGCAAAATGGAATTAGATAAAGAAACAAAGGCGGAAAGATAGAGAGGAGAGTCGAACTTGATCTGTTTAGATGTGAGCAGGCCATAAATCTGATCAGTTGAACATACTGTTATTTAGGGAGTAGCTACACAGAGCATACCCAAGTTTCCAACGAGGGACGGCGTGCATTGCAGCACGCGGGATGATGGCCGCGGCAACTGAGGACGACCCTGCTGCCACCGCGCAGGTCACACGTCCTCAGCCCCCGACAGAAGAGACTGGCGGCGAGTGCAAGCCTGCGGTGGTCATGCACCCCGAGCTGCTACTGGCCACACGTCGCGGCGATCTCCAGCGGCTACATGAGCTTCTGAACGGCGGAGATGGGCCAGCAGCGCCAACTGCGGCGGCCACTCAAGTCGTCGTTGAAGTTGATCGGTCTGCGTCCTCTACTGCAGCGTCGTCGCTCCTGGAGGGAGCCACTTTTCAGGGAGACTCCGCCCTCCATGTGGCAGCGACCAGTGGAGACGACGACAAGTTCTTAGAGAGCGCAAGCCTGATCTACAGCAAGGCCAAACACCTCCTGGAAGCTTTAAACAACAATGGCGACACGCCCCTGCACTGCGCTTCCAGGGCCGGGAGTGTTAAGATGGTCTCTCATCTCATCAAGTTAGTTGGAGATGATGATGGCCATGAACAGAAGGTCAAGAAGCTTCTGGAGAAACAAAACAAACTCCATGAGACGGCCTTGCATGAGGCAGTCCGCCTTAACGACAAGGTTCTGATCAGCGAGCTGATGCTGGCAGATCCAGAGTTAGCTCGAGTTCCGAAGGACGACACTTCGCCGTTGTATCTGGCCATCTTGTTAGGCCATGTCAACGTTGCAGAACTGCTGTATGGATATGATGAGGAGCTGTCCTACTCTGGGCCAAACGGACAAAATGCCTTGCATGCTGCAGTTCTTCGAAGTGAAGGTAGGTACCATGTTCACACTAGACATACATTTATGATGCTCGATTTTGGACAATGTGTTTCTGGGATTGGATTCTACGTGCACACATCAATTCTTCGATATCCTCATTATTTGCCTTCGAGATTTATGTAGGAACAACGGTAGATTGAGCACTTATTTCTTGCAGGGGCATACCTGTAACTATTCCCATAACGGTTTCTATTCAAATTTTAAAATTTATATATCCTAGATCTTAAAAGGATATTCCAGTATTGTTGCACACTTTTATGGTTGCATTTTAATTTCAACCATACAGTTGCATTTTCTCACATATTGTTGTATTTTTATAAAATGCAGTTTAAACTTGTTTATTTACTATCCTCTAGCCCGACTTAGATATCGGTTTAGCTCTATACACATAGAACATAGAACGAGCTCATGCCACAGTTTTTTGCATATATTTGTTTGCCCTATTAATCATGTATTTGGAATTTCAAGAACAAATTCCAAGTGTACCCTTTGAATTGCGATTCTGCAATGGGTTTTGTCTTTACAGTGTATTGGGTTTCATCAGTTTGTTTTTGGTAAAAAGAACAATTCACATTTGCAGAGACAACGAGAATGCTGTTGGAATGGAACAAGGGCCTTGCCGAAAAGGGTGACAAACATGGCCGGACGCCTCTTCATTTTGCTGCGTCACTGGAAACTCCAAAGAATCCAATTGCGAAAATATTCCTTTCTGATTATTTTATCGTGTTTCGCTACTTCTTCGGGAACATGGATGGACTAACTGCAGTGTTAGGGAACATGAATGGACTAACTGCCATGTTAATGGATGCGAACAAATCCTCGGCGTATCAGCCGGACAATAAGGGAGTTTTCCCCATCCATATTGCTGCCTCAACTGGCAGGCTCCATGTACTCGACATTTTGCTCAACAAGAGTCCCGACTGCGCCAATTTGCTCAATGCTCGAGGAAGGACCTTCCTTCATGTGGCTGTCGAGAACAATATGTATAACATCATCCCATTTGCGCTTCGAAGATCACTGTTGGCATCTGGTATTATGAATATGCAGGACGATGATGGGAACACCGCATTACACCTGTCTGTACAGGCTGGGAATATGCGGGCATTTTTCCTACTATTGATGAACCCAAAAGTAGAAATCAATTATTTGAATAATGATGGTCTAACTCCTCTAGACATCTCATTGAGACGACAACCCAAAGGTCTTCACCATAGATCGGTAATAAACTCTTTTAATTTTGTCTCCTGTTTTTTGCCTTTCAAATTGACCCCAAACGGGGATAAGAACTTCATAGCGGCTTGTCTCGTTCATACTTCCTAATGTTCTTGCAGAACAAACGAATTTGGATACTTCAATCATTAAGGCTTGCCAATGCTCAGCCCGGATACTCTCATCAAGACCCCAGCGAGAAAGAAGAAGATTCAGAATCAAAAAATGACGATAAGAAGGGTGGTGAACAAGAGGATTCAAAGACCCTGACAGAGGCGACACAAGTTCTGGGCATTTGCTCTGTACTTATTGCAACGGCGACATTTTCAGCAGCTTTCACCTTGCCTGGAGGTTACAACAACTATGGGCAAGCTAACGCAGGCACACCAACACTTGCCGGGACTTACTTTTTTGACGTATTCATTGTGGCACTCACGTTGGCATTCGTTTGCGCCTTGCTCGCTACCTTTTGTCTCACGTACTCAGGGATGGCTAAAGTTGACTATGAGGTCCGCTTGAGGTACCTCAATTTATCTCAGAACTTGGTGTGGAGTTCAATCAGAAGCTTCGTTGCTGCCTTTGCATTTGGTTTATACGTGGTACTTACCCCAGTTGCTCACAAGACTGCCATTCTTGTCTGCGTGATATGTTGTTTTGCTGCACTGCTCTATGATGATATACATCTTCAGCGTCTGGTTCTCAGCGCACTAATATTACATGCAAGGGTGGGATTTCGGGTGTGGTTGACATTAGGCGGGGAGATCTTTGTTGACATTTTGCAGCCGTTTTGGTCCTACGTAATTATCTTTGGTTGGCCAGCATATCTGAAGTGGAGGCACCAAAGGTAGTGGCGAAATGGATAAACCATTTCAGTGAACTCCCCTCTGTTATGGATTGTAGTTGTTTTAGAATATCTTTTTCTTATCATAAAAGTTTAAATGTGATTTTTGTTCCATCGTAACAAAAATAGTCTTATGCCCCAGTTCAAATTACTTGTTGTTTGCAAGTGCTGGTGTGTTGCTACTTGTCATCTGTTATGCTTTTTACGTAATACCATCGTAAAATAATATTCTCGAAAAATATCTTCCTAAAATGTCTTCGTTGCTTTGAGAGCAACAAATGCAAATATCTTCCTCAAGGTTCCGTTTGGAATGCAGGATGCGTTTCAAACAGTAGTACAAGTGTGGTTTGCATTATGTTGCTGGCAGGGATGAATTATCACCGCATTGGTCTGTGCTCTCTAAGATAAAAATGAGAAGTGATTTTGTAATGGAAATGAGAAGTAATTTGGACCGGTGGTTGGAGTGATCAATTCGTGCAATCGTTGCAGGGGCTATGCCCATTTCAATTTACATCTGATAGCATTCATGTTAAGTCGGGTGATTACTATTAGGAAACCTGGGTCTGGGCCGGAAGCCTAGGCCCATAGTGGGCACCTCATCAGTATACTATAAATAATAAACCGTACCAGTAGAATTTGTATACATGCAATCAAAAGCAATAAAGAAAGACCAGGAGTTCTATCTACTTCTCTCTGTGTTTTTAATCTATTATTCTGTCTTCTGTGCTTGATTCGTTTCTATTAAGCAGAGGAATCGATCGGACTGGTCGCCAGCGACGGTTCCTCAACATTTTATCAGCACGAGTTCGCTCTGGTGAATCGAAGGTAATCATCGAAGTTCTAATAGATTGAATTATCTAGTTCGCTCTAAATTTGCAATTTTCGCGTTCTAGATTGATTTTCTAATGTGCAAATCCGCTCTAATCTATCGCGAGCAGACTTGAAGTCGCCGGCGCAATGTCGATCAGTAGATTGCATACAGAGTAGATATTGATTGCACTGTACGGCCGCCGCACGAGAAACCATCGTCGGCCCGACGCCGGCCGTCGCCCCACATGGCTGCCGCCATCGGCTGCTTGGACGCAGTCAACGCGCCGCCACCGCCTCGGCTGAAGCCGCCGCGCGGCCGAACGCGCTAGCCGCCGGTCACTCGGTTTCCGCCTGCGCGCGCGCCCGCATGGCGCGCGCCGCGGCGCCAACCGCCACGACCCGGCCGCGCGCGCGCCGCCGTCCGACTCGGCGTGCGTGCTCGGCCACTGCGCTGCCGCCGGTCCGGCCCCTCGTTGTGTGCTCCTGAAGCCGCCTGCGCCACCGCCGGTCCGCCTTTCCCTTGCGCACCACTCGAAGCGCCACCCGATCGCCTCGGCTCCCGTGCAAAGCTACTTGGCCGCTGCTCGAGGCCACACCCGAAGTCGGCCTGAAGCCGAAGCGCCGCTTCGCCTCAGCCTTCGTGCTCGACCGCCACTCGAGGACCGGCACCGCCGCTTGCTGCGCGCCCGAGGCCAGCTGGCCCCACCCCGTCGCTCGGTCCCGCAACCGCAAGCGCTGGCTGGTGCTGACTGCTGAGCTCCACCGGTGCCTCCCGCAGAGCGGCCTCGCCGTCCTGACGTCGGCCCGAACGCCGCCTCCCGCTCGGGGGCCCGCTGCCGCAGTGAGGACGGGGGTAGGGGAAACCCTACCCCTTGCTGGTTTTGAGCGGACGGATGGGCTATATGGGCCAAATGCGTGAATGGGCCGGGGGAAACCCGGCCAAGGGGGGAGCGCAAGCAATTTTTTGAAAAAGCCCTCCCGTTTTCTGTAAATTACCGAAGAGCCCTTGAAATTTGCAAATGGGTCCTGATTTTTGCAGAAAGGCCTTGGTAATTCCGAAAATTATGAATAGGTTCTCAGATTTACGAACGGGTCCTAAATTTTGCAGAAAACCTCTCAGAAAATTAGGAAATTACGCCAAAATTTCTCTGAACTGAAAATTTGCGTAGAGACCCTCGGGAATTGCAGAATTCGCTAAAAATTCATATTCTAGCATAAAAGGGCCTTGGGAATCCGAATTTTGAAGTATTTTTAGCATTTGAAGCATATTTATTTCTGCCATTATTATTTTCTATATTTTTTGTATTTAATTACTATTTTTGGTTAATTGTAATTGTTTAAAATTGCTTTTAATCTCTGAAATTAGCAGTACAATTTATAGAAAATTCATAGAAAATTATGGAACATTACGAGAATCTTTTACACTATTTATTTACCCACAGTAAATTATTCTATGCATGTTTACCAGCAGTAAATATTATTTATTCCTTTCATACACATGTAGATGACTAGCATCACAAACTAGGAGTTCGAAGAGCTGGCCCAGCATGGCCAAAACTATCTGACGTGGGCTTCCGATGTCGAGATAGTGCTTGGAGCTAAGAAGCTTGCGCGGCTATTGGGATTGGCGGACCGCATGACGCCTGACCCACACCTAAGGAGAATGATCAAGCACTTCATTTTCTCAGGCACCACCTCTGTCTCATTCTCAAGAATGAGTAAATGGCAGAGAAGAGCGCGCTAGCACTCTGGACCGCACTCAAGAAGCAGTTTGAGAGGCTAAAGTACATCATTCTTCCTCAAGCAGAGCAAGAGTGGATCAGACAAGATTGCCCAAAACAATAAATCATAAACTTTTGCATGTTAGTAAATATTGTAAGACTAGCCACCATATGGTTTAAAAAACATAAAGACTAACCCTATGCCCTAGCAATGATGAGAATCTTTTATCTAATGTACTCAAATCAAAATAGAGGCTATGTCGCATATAATTGACTTATGGTTAAAACTCAAATAACTATAATTAATCCTTTCTACCTACAAATTGAATGAGAGACATCTCTAAATTCACTCAAAAAATCAAAGTCTATCCAATGTAACTGAAATCATGAAATTTTGGAGTTATTTGGATTGTCTTGCAAAGGTTTATTTGGTTTGCTGATTTTCTTTTTAATCAAGTTTTCGCGCACGTGAAAATAGCGTGCGAGGCTCAAGAAGAGGAAGCTGAAGCAGAAGCCGCTCTAGACCACCAAGACCAAACCCACTGCGACTAAGGCAAGTCAATACTTTGATCATATTGAACCTACAATTTCTGCAAATTTACTTTCGTTTAAATTATCAACTGCATGCTGTTATTTTATGTGCTAAGGTATATGCTTGATTTCATTACCCTAGTTACGTACCCAATAATGGGCTTGTTAATAATGCCTTCCTTGGAATATTTGATTATGCGAACCTTGTCACCCTAGTAAAACTATAAGTAGTAATCTTTCGAAAATAAGTCCGTATTAATATGCCATGCTTAGTTGTTTAGATACTCGGGGATGTCTAATTTCCCCAAGCAAGCATCAAACTGGTTGGGTAGTCATGGTGAGAATGACTGGTATATTGTGATATGGTTATTTTACACTTCCAAAAACCTCAAATTGCTTATCTATCTGGGCGGATGGTTCGGGGGTATGGTGTAGTGGTGCACGAGAGTGTGGTTTGTGGTAACACCGCCCAGATAAGCCTAAGACCGAATCTTGTCATGACCTCCTATGTAAAACAAGTACAGCCACAAGTCTGTATAGTACAACTTGGCTTAGTAAATTTACCAGACCTTGAAAATCATCATCATCGGTAGAAGAGTGAAGTAGTGCAAGTGGCGGCCTGGGTGGCAGGCTTGAATGGGACACCCGCATAGGGTGAAGTTCTATTGTGGCGTGCTAGTAGTGTGGGTAGCCAGCTGCTAGGCGTTCAGAAGAAGAACATCCCGCACAACGTACGGGACCCACCATAAGTGGGAACGGCCCATAGGGTGAGATGATGGAAGGGGTAAGGTACTTTGAATGATTACTATGATAGTTCGCTCAACCGCATGACTAAGGAATCGTGTGGGGCAACGAGTAAACTGTCTCTTGTGGGTAAAGTGTGCAAACTCTACAGAGTCAAAACTATTCGAATAGATGTGCCCACGGTCAAGGGTGGACACAGGAACTTAACTAGATATAGCCCTATTCCAAAAATCCTGGTGGGGAAAATGGGAAAGTAGAGGGCAGTGGAAAGCCCTAATTGATGTTGCCCTGGGGTCGCCCCAGTGATAATGTAAGCGGCTATAACGCTGAAGGAGTAGTATATGGTTTAGAGATCATGTAAAGGTAGATGGTCTCTAGATCACGATAAATAAATCCTAGGAAGTTTTCTAAGTAAAATATATTCCCAAAAGCAATTTCTAGCAAATAAAACAACTCGAGCCTTCTCTTGATAAGCCATGCATACTATCTATTTGCATCCTGTGTATTGGCTCGCTGAGTACGGTGGTTTGTGCTCATACTCACATTACCAAAATCAGATTCAGGAGCCCAAGACCCTTATGCATATGAAGATGCCCCTACTACAGAAGGAGGGAACAACGCCGAGAGCTAGGGCGTCTTATGCGCTTTTACGTCCTAGGCAAATAGGCTATGGTGTTGTGTGCATATAAATATTGCTTAAGCTTAGGTGATATTCATATGGCACATATTTACCCCCAGTCAATTGCCCGTGGATTAAAGGCCTTACTTTGCTTTTGCTTCCGCTGCTGTGCTTTTGTAATGTGAACATTTGGCCTGGTCGGCCCTTATGTAAAACTGTTGCCCGATGTGGCATAATTCAAACTCAGTTATGTAATATTATTATGAGTTGTTGTGATTCATGCGATGTATGAAATGATGCAGGAATGTACCTGTGAGCACTATCTACCGATCCAAGGAATAGTGCAATGGTTTCACAGGGGATTCTGAATTGAAAAATCTGGGTCCGATAGGAGCCGTACCGGCAGAATTTGTACACATGCAATCAAAAGCAATAAAGAAAGGCCAGGAGTTCTCTCTACTTCTCTTTGTGTTTTCAATCTATTATTCTATCTTCTGTGATTGATTCGTTTCAATTAAGCAGAGAAATTGATCGGATTGGTCGTCAGCAATAGTTCCTTAACAATTATAGTGTAGCTACTTATTTCGCCGTGCCGACCACCACCCCACGCACGGTTGGCCCAGCTTCGCCTCCCGCAGCTCGTGCTCCTGGATGGATGTGTCTAGCAGTGAGCGCACTTGGCTAGGCCCATTACTCTCATTTCAGGGCATTCTAGCTTACGAACCTCTTTATTTCCGTAGAGTAGCTAGCATAGCAGAGGTGAAAACACAACCGGTAATAGCAGTCTTGCGTGCGACTGGGACAAGCACCACTGCACCAGATGTGCCTGCAATGCAAAAGCAGCACCCACGCTTCTAACTGAGCTCTGTAACTATGGTCCTCTGTATCTAGCTTAAAATTCGGTTATAAGCTTTAGTGTATAGATAGGTGAGATGTTTTGTTCTTTCCTTAGCTACAAGATATACTGTGTATGAGAGTTGTATGGCATGGTGCTAGTGGCCACTTGCCCGTGGAGTTTTCCAATAGTGTGACTATTATGTTCCTTTTTCGTTTTTTCTGCTGCTTATCAATATATCGGACAGTTCTTCTGCCGGTTCTTTCAAAAAAAAACACAATCCTCACTTAAAGAATCTCAAAACCCACCCAACACAACCCAAAAGGCACCTTTCACAATTCAAAAGGCACCTAACCCAACTCATGTGGTATTTCCACCGAACCGAACCCAACCCAACCCAAATGGTTGAAACGAGTTGAAACTCATTTTCAAACCTATTGTCAACCCATTTTTTACTGATCTACTACATGCAAGTGCAAGTGCATTTATAGGAAACTTTTAACAAAGTTTGGTATTTAGAATTTATAACCCACATTCACACCATAAAAGTTTCATGAAATTACCTGAAATTTACTATAGATGATTTGGGTTGTAGAGACGCTACTTTGTGTATTTTTTTAGGCCCAGACACAAAAATAGGACCAACGGGCTTTTATAGAAAACTTTTGAAACAGCTCAATATTTAAAATTTATAATTCACGTTCACACCATAAAAATTTTATGAAATTTTCTGAAATTTATTATAGATGATTTCGGATATAGAAATACTACTTTGTACAAATTATTATATCTAGATACATAGATGAAACCAACAGATCTTTATAGAAATTTTTTGAAAAAGTACAGTATTTGAAATTTTTGATGATTAAAGGACCGGGGTCCTATGTAATTTTCTTCCCCTTTGACGGGTGTACTGAAGCCATCGCAGAGTACATGAGACAGGTGGCAAAAACAGAGCGTGAGCGGACCGAGAACAAACGTAGGGGTAGCTTCTGTGAACAAACACTTCGTGCACAAATCAAACGTGATGAAGCTTCCGTGCTCATCATGCATCATGATAGAAGTTGCACGCAGCTCCCAAACGTTCGATCGGGTCCCGCAACCTCAAAGTGGCCCGGAAGTAACTCGTCAGGGCCCATTGGACATCATGATAAAAGTTGCAGGGAAATGCGGTAACAAACGCTTACATAGTTATTAGCACAGCAAAGTATGCTGAAACTCGCGAATATTGTTCTGATAAAATACATACGGTAACTTAATGGTGAAGACTCTTGTAAGGCACCAACTGGATCAGGTGACCCAATCCGTCATCCATCTTCGCCACCTCTCTGATTTCCTTTTCATCAAATCAGTTGTGTCGACACTTCGTTGAAATTGCTGCCCAGCCGAATATTATTATGAAGGGCCACAATGCCCAGAACATTAGCTCAAAAATGAGACGTATTATGATCCGGCATATCCGAATACCCAATCTAGCGCGCAGTGCTCTCGCAACCTCAAGCTTTTGCAAAGGTTCTATAATTCCGATGAGCATTCCAAGAAAAGTAATCACAAAGACTGCAACGGTGGTGTTATGAGCGACGGGAGCAAGCACCATATAAAGACCCAATGCAAAAGCAGTTACCAAGCTTGTGACAGAACTAGACGCGAAGAACACGGACATATTGATATGCTTTTGACGGACGGACAAATCAACCATTGCCATGCCAGAGAACATTAGACTGATGGTAGCCAAGGAGGCACAAACGAATGCCAATGTGTTTGCCATCACGAATGCATCAAAAGTATACCTCCCGGCAAGCGTTGGTGTGCCACCGTTAGGGTGGTCATCGGCTCTATAACCACCGGGCAGGGCAAAAGTTGCACCAAATGCCACCGTTGCAATAAGCGCTGAGCCAATGCCCAGAACTTGTGTAGAATCCTTAATTTTTTCTTGCTCTCTGTCATCGACTAGTTGGGGCCTACGATGTTCGTTTAGGAAACCCTTTTGATAACAACCATATCCGGCGCCGGCATGCCATAATGAAAGACGTATCAATGCTTGTGGATTCTGTGAAAAAAATACAACCAGGAGACACGAACTAAACAAATCAGTATTATTTTCATTTGATTAAAAAAGGATAGATAAGCCAGGGTGAACAGAAAGCAGAAAGTGGATTACCCAATGAAAAGACAAACCACGGGGAATCATGCACCATGATAGAGCTAGTGGAGTTAGTCCACTATAATTTGGTAAATTAAGTCGTACTTGCCGGTTTCCCATGAGTGAACAAACTATCCTCAGATTCCCAGTCAAGACAGCTAGATGTAGCGGGGTGTTCCCATCGTTGTCCTGCGTATTCAAAATTGATGCTACCAACGGTGCTCTGCAAGCATATGAGACTATATTGTAACGCTTCTTCTCCACAGCAACATGGAAAAAAGTCCTTCCCTGGGTATCGCACAAATTGACGCATTCCGGGCACTTTTTAAGCAAACTGACGACGGCCTTGAGACTGCCGTCCGAGGCAGCAATGTGAATGGGGAATGACCCACTTTTGTCTGGTTGGTAAGCTGCAGATGGGTTAGCTTCTAGGAGTAGTAACATGGTGCTGACGGCCCAAGAAACAGCAACGTGAAGAGGTGTACTTCCATTATGGTCTGGCTGTATAGTAAGGTCCTTGTTCCAATCCAATAGAATTTTCGTCATCTCTGCAGTTGGACGCTTTATGTCAAACAATTGTTGCACTGAAGCTTTCAAGATAGATGTTCCATGCCATGTCGGAAAGTAATATTTAGTGCAAGAACAACTAGAATGTAAATGAGACGGATTTTCTTGGAAAAGACTGGATACAACGATTTTTTTTAAGGCACACCACAACTGATGTGAGCCGTCGATTACCATATTTAATGGGTTGACCTATTACCTGGAATGGGGTAATAGATTACCGTCACTGTGACATACTAAATTTTTCCAAATTTGCATAAAAATTTTAACGGAAATCTTAAATCGCATCTAAAAGTGTTCTCCGGTTTTTCTAAGCTTACCTAGGATTTTCCTCAAGATTTCCAATAGGGCCATCCCCAATTTATTTCTTCCTTAACCAGCCCAGCCAATCGCCTCCCCTATCAGCCCGCCTGCCACCATCGTTGAAGCCGTGCCTTGCAATGCTCTGGCAGCGCCACCGTGCATGCGACTTACGGTTCCGTATCTTCCCGAACCTTCCTATCCGAGTCACCATGACAGCCGCCTCCTCTTGAATCCCTCCGTGCCCATGCCTCCCCGCCACCCTAACCTTTCGTCCACGATGCCTCCGCTCCACTGTGGGGATCATTGTTGCTGGCCTTGCTCGCTTCACCTCAGACCAAACCGCCACCTAGAGCTTCACTACAACCCCACCACGCTCATGCACGTGCTAGCACTTTCATTTTCCCACCGGAGCTCGCTCTATTTCCCTAAAAAATCCCACAAATTCGACCTGCAAATTGCCCCATTGTAATACCATGTGGTGGCATGGCAGCCCCATGAGGATGATGAGTATTTAACATCTCTTGTCCTTTATTGTCCTTTATTTTTGTTGTTTGAATTTGATTTTGAGAATTTGCATTTTGAGTTGCTGGTGTTTGGAGGTAGCGGTACTACCGATGTTGAAGTCACGGTACTACCGGGTAGCAGTAGTACCAACGTTGAAGGGGCGATATGACCGGCTAAAGCGGTAGCACCGGTCCATGATTGTCAGTAGCTATTTTCTAGAGAAGATCTTGTTGGAGTTTTTGGGCTATGGTCTACTATGGTAGTACCAGCATTGAAATCACAGTACGACCAGAGGGCAGTATGACTAGCATAGGTGACGCGGTCATACCAGCCCTGTGCTGAGATGGTTGTGAGTGTTAGTTTTGGTAGTGTTAGTCAAAGCAGGAGTCCATGCAAGTGTTAGTCATCTAAAAGTTCATGCATGTGTGAGTCATGGCATGCATCCATGCATATGGTTTATTAATAGAGAGTCAAGTACATGTCATTTGTGCTCGGATCGATTATTTTGTTCTTTGATGTGCAGGTGCTTTGATAATTGTTGCGGCCAGCGGCAAGACTGAGGCTACGAAAGGATGTTCTGAGGCCATGATGTGTCGTGTAAGTCCAAGTTGAGCAACATCTCAAGCCAAGAAGCACAGGAGAAAGGCAAGGGTAGTGAAGAGGCAATGCATGCATGTGATGTGTCAATTGGTCTTTTGCATTTCAAATGGTGATGTTCCTTAGAGCAGGCGTACGATCTTGATGGCAATGCATTGGACATCATGGACTGTGCAGTGATGTTGTTGCGCCATGGGGCTTAGGTGTTTCAAGTGGTGATGACCTCAGCGCAGGCGTACGATCTTGGCAACAAGTTATAGACATCACATCATCATGAAGACCAACACTGGCCTAAGTGGTTTAGCTCATGTGTTTGTGGTTGAAGTCTCTTATCAGGCTTGTGGAGCCTTTGAAAGTCACACTTTGAAAAACATGCAAGTGTGTGAGAGTGAAAAACCTGTTTGTATGTGGGTTACCGGGTTTCCCTATATGTAAGTGATGTGATCTACTAAGGAATGGCTAGTTGGTGTAAGGTGGTAGTCTCCACTATATAGCCTTGTGTTGAGTTGAGTCTTGTGACAAACTTGAGAGTTTTCGGGTTAAGATTTTCTTATGTTGGAGCCTTATGTGTGTGTGTCTTCTAAGCTTAGAGCTCTGCTATCATTAGGAATTGGCTATAAAACATTCATCTCCAAGTGAATAAACATTCAAAGGTTGCCCAAGTGAGTTGTGCCATGAATCCACTTATATGCCTTTTATTTTCTAAGCTTTCTTGTTTGTGATTCTCTTCTCTTGAGCTTTTCTGGTGCCAAGATGTATAAGAGGTAGAGATATCTCTTAGAAATAAGATCCCATTCATTTAGGCATGATCTGGAGTGAAACCATGTGAAAAGGCCTATGATTTGTTATGATGAACCATTGTCATTTTTAAGGAGTGAAAATTTCGAATTTGCTGATTTTTTTGACAACTTACATAAATGGATGATTTTGGAAATTTTGAGTCATAAAATGATTAGCTGACCAAGGTCAGTGGTTATAGGTTGCATGAGATATGCTATTGATAACGTGGATCAAATTGTGAAGAACTTGTGCCTGCAAACAATTTCTTTGTCTTTGAATATGCAAGGTAGCTTGGAGTCAACCATGGTCAATGATGAGGATCGGGGCTATGCTCATGGAGAGCCAAGGCTCAGAACGATCAAGAATGCCAGGTGAGATGGTGAGCTCAAGCATGGCATGAGAAAGGCGAAAAATATTGAAGGGAAGTTCAAACGACAGGTTTGCACCATGTGGCTTAGTCGGTCCAAGTGAGGCATGGTCCGGTGGAACCAAAACAAGATAGATTTGCTGACGCGTGGCAAGCAAGTGGTGTACCTACACGTTGCAAGCATGGTGATTGCTTGCAATGGAAGGAGATGACCGGGTAAAAAAGTGTATTTTAGTAGTTTGACCAAAATACCAAAAACTACCTTGAAGCAAAACTACAGTGCTTGGGAAAGCAGTTTGGGTCAAGGAGAAGCTGAGAAAATCAAGTTCGATCAAGGCTAAGGACTTAGTGGATTTGGGCTTATGCTTTTGAAAAGCGTGTATAAGTGTAGTGTGTGATTTAAAACCCATGTGTGTAGAGTTATCTGGTTTCCACCATTATGATAAGTGAATAGTATACACCAAGATTTAGATATGGCTGGCTAGCCCATCTATTTAGGAGGTTAGGATAGGATTTGTGGTTAATCATCAAACATTTCTCTCTTGTGCTCTCTTGTTTAGGGTTAGGGTTTGAGAGTTGATTGATTTATGTGCTCTTTGTCCTCCAAGGTGGAGTGGCTATAAAACTTTCCTCCTCAAGTAGCAATAGGATCTATCTTTGATCATCTCCATGGCTACCTCTTATTTTGATTAATTTGCTCTTGTTTAGTTGATTTTTCCTCTTCTCTCTTCCCTTCTTGATCTTGTTGTACCAAGAACGTGCAAAAGATAGAGATAACCTTAGGAAATCAATCTCCTCCCATCTAGCCACATGGTTAGCAAGTTTAGGAAGAAACTCAGCTTTTGCTCTTTTTGGCCTCCACGAGTGATTTCTTGATCTAGTTGTTTCTACCCCAATTTACTTAAAGTTCTTGCTTATTGGCACATGTCGGAATTTATTTAGAGCTATCTTTGCCATCATCCACCCACGAGCAAGTCATATTCATGGCTTGTGGTTTATGGCCTATTTTTGGTGCAATCTCCATTCAATCGAAAAAAAGTTAGAACTTTAGCAACGATTTTCTTAATTATTGATTGTAATAGGTTCTTGACATCCTAGAGAAGGTGCATACCAAATTTTAAGTGATTTAGAGTTTTGATTTGAGAGTTAACTCAATTTTATTTTTTGGCCCAGTTTTAGTGTAGCAAAGCTTCACAGACCAAAAGATCGCACTTCTCTTGAGTTCTTCCAGTGTTTTTAATTGGGATAGGTTTCTAAGGTCATGACATAACTTTGTTTCAAGTTTCAATCTTTTGGATCAACAGATCAAAAGTTAAATGGTTTTTTGAATTTGAAATAGTGTTGTTTTCACTATTCATGGTCTGAAAATTTCAGTATCTCTGAGAATTTTTGGATTTTTGGCTTCTTAATCTTCATAGCTTCTCATAACTATTGGGGTGAAGATTAGAAGAATACTTAGGGTATAATTTAAAGGCACCATTCAGATCCACCCTCTGTTGCCATACTAATCCTACATATATGAAGTTCTTGAGTTTGCTCGGTTTTTCTCAAAAGAGATGTGAGTTTTGGGTTTTTGCTCTTATGGGTGTTTTGGGTTAAATTCGTGCTATGTTCTAGGTTGATATGACATATGAGAACCCATTCCATGTCATCTAGACCATGTAGGACTCACAAGCAAGAGCGGATCGAAGTTTTCTTTTTTGCCCGATTTTGGTGCACCCTTCCTTTGAACAAAAAAAAAGATCAGAACTTTAGCAATGATTTTCTTGATCATTGACATCCTTGGGACGATGCATGCAAAATTTCAAGTCATTTGGATCAGCTGATCAAAAGTTACTTGGATTCTTGATTTCGAAATCGTACTACTTTTATTATTTCTATGATGATTTTACTGTAGTAGAGGTACTGCCAGGTACTATAGTGGTACTATCGATTTTACTGTAGTAAGCGGTAATACTATGCTACTGTAGTGGTACTACTGAAATTACTATTTATTTCTTGGATTTTCATTTTCTTGATTTCTAGGTTGTTTGTTGGCTTTCTATCCTAATCGTTTTAGCCATGTAGCTATTGGAGTGAAGGATTGATGAATATTTAGAAGTAGATTTTGAAAAAGCCATTCACGCCCTCTAACTCGCCATTCTCGGTCCTACATCCATCGTCACAATTAGTGTTACCATTGTCTCCCTCATTTCCCTACGATCGCACTAAGCTGCTCCGTTGGAAAAATTGCTGCCGGAATCTCGCTGGTGGCCAGCACGCTGCCTATGCCCCATTCCTTGTTGCCACTCCCAGCCATCCCACACCTCACTATCCACGTCACCGTGGCAACCTCCACCTCCTAAATCTTCTCCCGCCCTCGCCCAGGCCACCTTGTTGCCATAGGCCCCACCATCGAGTCCGTTTGTGCCACCACGAGCATGCCGCCAACCCATCTAGGACCACTTCAGGCCAAGCCACCAACACCATGAGTTTACCCACATCCACTCCATGATCATGCACTCACCATCTATGCCATAGGACTGCCGGAATCCACCGCTAGCAAGCTCCTGTTTTCTGCGGCCTTCACCTTTCTCCGCTTCATTCCGGTCGCTGCAATCCTCCTCTTCCTTGGGTGCCACCAAAAACGGGTTGAAGTCCTCAGGAGCACACCATGCACTCACCATCGTTTCCATTTCACCACCGCAGCTCTGCCCCCATCCCTCTTTCTTTCTTCCCCTTTCTTTCTCTACCTGTTTCTGCCTCTGTTTCGATTAGGGAAGAAGCACAGTAACAGCTAGGTACTGTGCACTCATGGTTTAGTTGGGCTAGTTGCGCCACACTGGATCCAAACAATACCAAGCATGACCTAATTTAAACCAATTTAGGGCTATTCTAGCTAGTTTAACTCTAGTTCTACCGATTTTTTTTTACGCATAGTTCTACCGATTTTGACCACACAGACTCTGGTTCTGCACATAAGACCTAGCCTAGACCCCTGTAGACCCTTTTACATCCGTTGTCTATCTTCCTCCATCAATTCCAAGCAATCCAAAGCTTCCCGATGATCATTTTCTTTCTTCCAAAGTTTCCAACCTGAGCTTTTAAAACCATAAAAATTATTAATACTTATTTAAATACTTTATTTGATGATCATTTTCTTATTTGGTGTTATTCGCCTCACATTACAACACGAGGATGGACCCACTGAAGCAAGAGATGATCCAAAAGCTTATGATGAGTAAACAATGATTTGAGCCAGAAGGTAGTCATGGCTCTTTTATCATGTTTGAAATCCTAGTAGCTAGAAGTATAGTTTATTTTATGCATTAATTACTTATCAACAATATTTATTATTCATTAATATTGCCTAGTGGATAATTTCCTTTAATCATATGATTGAATATGCCATCTTTGATAATAATGTAATATGATTTTTCCTTGACAATCTTAGAACTACTATATAATAATGTCGTCAGTACGAGACCGGACAATAAATTTGTAAGCACCCCTAGTCGGTTTCGAAGACCGCCAAGCGTGCGAGGGGACTCCACGAGAAACACAAATGGCCAAGTGTATTCAATGTATGACTAGGTTTATAAAATGACCTCCCCCTCTCCACTTGTGGAGGGTGCTATTTATAGAGTGAGGGGGAGGGCAAGTGAAGTTACAACTTTGCCCTTATGGCTTAGCTTTACTCCTAAGGGTATTATCGTCTTTTGTGCCACGCATGTCCCACCTTGTCCGAAAGGCCTTGGGATCGGTTCGCGGCCGACTCCGAACCTCACCGAGGTTGGCTGCAGACCCCCTCCAGGGTCGGTGTATGAACTTTGCCGAGGTTAACCGCAGATTACATCACTCCGGCCCCGCCGGGCATCTCCAGCTGAGGGTTCTCCAGCCCGGCGATGTACGTGCAACCACAGTGCTGAAGGAGGGCGCACACCAGGCACGCAGCCACATAGGCACAGTGGTCGCCAAAGTTTGTCGCAGCCCCCTGCGCAACGTCGGCGGCATCATGGATCCAGCGAAGGGCCCGCAGCAGCTCCTCCGGGCCGAAGGCGTGGTCCGGCACTGCACCCATGAGTCTTTGGAGGACGACTTCCAGCATTTGCAGGGCGTCCCACGCAATGACCGAAGCCTCGCCAAGCGTCTGGTCGCGCTCTGCTAGAGTCGAGGCAAGCTCGCCCTTTTCCTTCTCCAGCAAGGCGACTTGCTGCAGAAGGCCGTCCCGCTCCGCCGCGAACTTTATCCGTGCCGCCTCGGTGGCCAACTCCTGCTCCGACGCGGCAGCCCCCTCGGCGTGTGCCTTCGCCTCGGCGCACTCCGCCTCAAGCTGGCGGATTCGGGCATCCTGGGCGGACCGAACCCCAGCGGCCTCGTGCAACTGCTCCTCGGCGGCCTGCATCCTATCTTCCAGCGCCCTTTGCGCATGAACATAAGCCATCTGCAGGGCCTGCCCCAGCACCAAGGTCTGTAGGGCAGAAAGCGATTCAGCAAGCGCAGCATGGCTGGGTGTTGTCATATAACTACGTACTTACCGCACCCCAACACTCGGCCGCCCTCGGGCGATCCACCCGACGTGGGTAGCGCCGCCGCTCGGCGCGGCAGCTACGTCATGCACAATGCCACGCCATGCTCTCAGCAGCTCCGACGGGGGCACGAAGTCCGCGGGGCTGGAGCGCGGAACGCTCATGCCAACAGCGCCGGAACCCTCGCGTTCCGGCAAAGGTTCCTCCTCCGGGATAAGCGACGCTGTAGGCAAAAGTGCGTGCGAGCACACCACAAGGAGCAACAAAAACATTCCAGGATAGCCCATGCCAACTTACCCTCGGTGGCAGCCGGCGGAGTTTCGAAGCCTTCCCCCTAGTCCTAGGAACGGGAACAGTGGCGCCAGCCCCTTCCGGAGGTGCGGTTCCGCAAGGAACAGAGGCTTCCGCGTTTGCCATCGCCGCAGATCGCCCAGGCAAGATGGGCGGCGTGGTTCGAGGCGTAGGAGGAACATGCACCGTAGGGACCTCGGCATGGGTGTCGGAGTCCCATAAACTCCCGACGCCCGTCACCACAGTGAACCCCCTCGACGTTTGGTGGAGCCACGGCCGCAGGCATGGCCGTTTGGCCGGAATAGGGGGCAGTGCCCCCGTCTCAGCAACCACTAGGGGAACAGGCCCTACGGCTGCAACACCCGGGGGCAAAAGCCCCTCGGTGGCATCCTCTGCGGGCGACGGCTCAGCTCCGGCCGCTGCCATGTGCAGAAGCCCAGCCCCACGCGCCCCCGAAGAGGAGGCCGGAGGCTGCGCCTCCGGCGTCGTGGCGACCACGATCGAAGATTGCCTCTCCGGCGTCGCGGTGGCCATGGCCGAAGGCTGTGTCTCCGGCGTCGAGACAGCCGTCGCCGAAGGTTGCGCCTGCGACGTTGTAGCCGCCGCAACCGGACGCCCCACTTCAACACTGTCGGCCGACACGGGTCCCGTCTCAACGACCGCAGGGGGAGGCGAGGCTTCCTCCCTCTGGCGGGCTGTCGTGAGCCCGTCGTCCGGGACGCCCCCGGAATACACTTCGCCCCTGGCGTCCCCAGCCTCCAAGCCTGAGTCGGCATATCTCGCCGAATCCGGCTCCGCGTCGACCGCGCCGGGGGCAGCAGCAGGCGCGGCTGCGATGCCAAGAACGACAGACGCTCCGCCTCGGCCCCTTTTGCGAGACAGCGCCTTCGTCTTCGTAGCACCGGCGTCTTGAGGTTGCGAAGGCGGACAAGGGCGGTCTGGCACGGCAAGGCCCAAGGCCTCGCACACACGATTTATCCACCCCAGCCCCGCCGCCGCAGTTGCGGACGAGCGCTGCTCGTGTTCCCTACCGGTATACGGCCCGAGGAACACACGCACGAGTCGCTCCGCGTCATCCAAGCTAAACTCTAAGTTCAAGCAGAGGAAAAAGGGGGGTGAATATGTAACACGCTACGCGCGGACAAAAGGAGCGAGGCGGTCGGCACTTACGAGGGTTGGGGGGCGCCGGCAGTACGCAGACCGACGGCTCAACGTTGTCGTCTCGACGACTCTCAACGGCAAGGTGCCAGCCGCTCGCAAGCGGCGCCACGCCGTACATCACGAACTCTTCGGCGAGGTCACGCATGTTGAAGCGGGCCGCCAAACCCACGAATCGTCGGGCCATTCGCCGGTCTTCGTCGTCCAGTGTCCGGCCGGGCGAAGTCTTGAATGCGATCGGCCGGCCAGTACACTCGAGGCCGCTCCCGCTCTCTACACGGTGGTAGAACCACCGCTTCATCCATTGGGACTCCCACTTCCCGCGAGTTGAATTCTTGGGGAAAAGCTTGGTGCAGGACGGCTGGAGAAGGAAGCTAACAATGCCAAAGTTCGACAGTGTCCCGCCCTTCCGGTCTTTGGGCTGGCACCGTGCCTCGTGCAGATAGGCAAACAAAGAAGAGCTGGGCCAGCACGCTCCCAAACGCAAAGCCCAACTGTATACGGCAAGTCGGGCCACGGCATTGGGAGTCAGCTGCGCCAGTTCCAGTCCGAAGGTCCGTAGCATGTCGCCCACAATAGCCGCCGCCGGGATGCGGAGCCCTGCCTCCAAGAAGGCGACAAAAACGATCGCCTCGGACGGCTCGGGGCACGGCTCGGTCTCGTCGGGCGTGGCGATCGTACCGCTGGCGATCGAAGCTTCCCTCGCAGCGAGCCATCGGACGGCCTTCGGTCAAGCGAAGGCCCAACTCGCCGGAGAACGAGCCTTCCTTCTCCGTCGCCACCACCACTTGTGCGCGCGCGGCCGTCGCGCGCTCGCTCAGCGAGTACTTCACCACCAGCGGCGACGGTCGCCGGCGAATGCCAGAGCCACCAACCGCCTGGCCGCGCTTACCACCGGAGGCCATCGCTTCCCACAGAGCGATTGAAGCGGTGAAAATATCGCGAAAGTGTAAAGGGCGGAGCAGACAGGAAAGAGGGCATAAAGGTGCGGGGACGCTGTTACGAGAGGGCTATTTCAAGCCACCTCGCACATGCCGCCGCTACCGAAGCGTCGCAACGATCCGCGTGCCGGATGCAACCGCAGCGGTGCAAAGGTCCGCCCCGCACGATTCCCTGTAACCGAAGACGAGGCGTCGTGGCGATACACGCCACACGCGACCGCAAAACCAAGGACCGTCAACACAAGCGGTCACAATCATGCAATCCCTGAACCACCGCGGCGCTCCAATTGCAAGCCGCCGCGTGCCCTAACCACGTGAACGGACACTGCACGACGCAGCAACCTGCCTTTTGGCAGGCCAGGCGTCGGTACGGTCCCAGCCGCCAT
This sequence comes from Dendrocalamus sinicus, assembly GCA_036346575.1. Taxonomy (NCBI): domain Eukaryota; kingdom Viridiplantae; phylum Streptophyta; class Magnoliopsida; order Poales; family Poaceae; genus Dendrocalamus; species Dendrocalamus sinicus. The sequence continues at coordinate 15,376,109 of CM070665.1, read as the reverse complement.
TAAAGGCGCTCTACTAGACCGAAAGGGACAAACTCCAATTCCGCCTCCGGCTCCAGCGAGCGCGCGCGCGTCTATGTCAACTAGGCGCCAGCCTCCGCTGCCACCTGTTCGAAGGGTAGGGGACGGAGCGCGCGCGCGCGTCGTCAACTGGCGCGGCCTCGCGCCACCCGCTCGGCGTAGGGGGCGAGCGCGGCGCGTCTTCTTCAACTAGGCGCCAGCCTCCGATGCCCGTTCGAAGGGTAGGACACGGAGCGCGCGCACCTCGGCTTTGAACTAGGCGCCAGCCTTCGCTGCCACCCGTTCGAAGCGTAGGGGACGGAGCGCGTGCGCGTCCACTTCAACTAGGCGCCAGCCTCCACTGCCACCCGTTCGAAGGGTAGGAAACGGAGCGCGCGCGCCTCGGCTTCGAACTAGGCGCCAGCCTCCGCTGCCACCCGTTCGAAGGGTAGGGGACGGAGCGCGCGCGCGTCTACGTCAACTAGGCGCCAGCCTCCGATGCCCGTTCGAAGGGTAGGAAACGGAGCGCGCGCGCCTCGGCTTCGAACTAGGCGCCAGCCTCCGCTGCCACCCGTTCGAAGCATAGGGGATGGAGCGCGTGCGCGTCTACTTCAACTAGGCGCCAGCCTCCGATGCCCATTCGAAGGGTAGGGGACAGAGCGCGTGCGCATCTACTTCAACTAGGCGCCAGCCTTCGCTGTCACCCGTTCGAAGGGTAGGGGACGGAGCGCGTGCGCGTCTACTTCTACTAGGCGCCAGCCTCCGCTGCCACCCGTTCGAAGCGTAGGGGATGGAGCGCGTGCGCGTCTACTTCAACTAGGCGCCAGCCTCCGATGCCCGTTCGAAGGGTAGGCGACGGAGCGCGCGCTCAGCCGAACTAGGCGCGGCCTCCGCGCCACCCGCTCGAGCGTAGGGACGGGCGTGTGCGCGTCTACTTCAACTAGGCGCCAGCCTCCGAGGCCCGTTCGAAGGGTAGGAAACGGAGCGCGTGCGCTCGGCTTCAAACCAGGCGCCACCCGCCGCCACCCGCTCGAAGGGTAGGGGACGGAGCGCGCGCGCGTCTACGTCAACTGGCAGGCGCCGCCTCCGCCGCCACCCGCTCGAAGGGTAGGGGACGGAGCGCGCGGCGCGTTTATGTCAACAGGCGCCGCCTCGCCGCCACCCGCTCAAGGGTGGGAAGCGAGCACGACGCCTCGGCCGAACTAGGCGCCGGCCTCGCGCCACCCGCTTGAAGGGTAGGGGACGGGCGCGCGCGCGTCACGCCAACCAGGCGCCCACCTCGCGCCACCCGTTCGAAGGGTAGGGGACGGAGCGCGCGCGTGTCTACTTCAACTAGGCGCCAGCCTCCGATGCCACCCGTTCAAAGGGTAGGGGACGGAGCGCGCGCGCGTCTCCTTCGGACGAGGCGCCAGCCTCCGCTGCCACCCGATTCGAAGCATAAGGGACGAAGCGCGCGCCCATCTGTTTCCGATAAAGCGCTAGCTCCGCTGCACTTCGACATCACCTTCCATCCCAGACCTCGGGCTCCCCAACCACAAGCTTGGAGAAATTCATAGGCCGTAGGGGACGGAGGGGGCCAAAGGACTCGGCGACATGGCTTCGGCACTGTGAAGCCCTTCACCATGAGAGGCTCCTGTTGTAGGGGTGGCCCCCACCTAAGCCCAGCAGGCCTGTTAGGAGGTTATAAGAACCAGAGTAACATGTGTAATGACATAAGTGCTCCTAATGGGGATGTACGGATGTAAGGGCATAACTGTAAAAGCATACTCCATGTGAATATATATACCAGGATGAGGGGGAGGGTGAGACGGAACACTCCCACCTCTCCACTACCATCTCTCTCTGTTTGGTCAGTAACCACAACACTCTGTCAATAGCAAGATGGCTATATCCTCATTTCCACTACGGATTGCCTCATGCAACACTATCTCCCACGCTTGTTCTGCTTTCTAAGTAATGTCTTCAACTTCTCACTGCCATCTGCTTCACATTTCGCCAAATCTACAAGATAAGACACCATTCCGTAATTCCCGGTCCGAGCAGCACAGTGCAGCGGCGTGTCGCCCATCTCGTTGGTCGCATCCAAGAGGTGTTTGGCTTTGTTGTAGATCACATACATGCTATCTAGGAAGTTATATATCCCCCGAGGATCCTGCACAAGAAGCACGATGTTTTTTTGGGACCAATTCATGTTGTGACTGACTACTGTGTGCGCTATATGTGTAAGCAGTCTATGCGTACCAGATTTTGCTACGACATGGAGGGCGGTGTCTCCCTGCGGTGTCGTTCCACCCAGATCGACATCGAAGGGGTACAGCGAGTTGATCAACACCTGTTGTACTACTTCGGAGGAGTTTGCCGCTTGTCCGAGCTCCGTCGGTGTTGTTGCCAAGCTGATCAGTACAAGCATCAGTAGTAGAAGCATGCTGGACGGTCAAGAATCCATCGGTAGCATTGCCAGCTGGCTGATCCGTGACTTCCTGGGAAGCCAAGCTTCCATTGGAGGCGTTGTTAGGCTGATCTGGGCCTTCTTCCACTGCATCGGTAGAAGTTGGTGTTAGATTGATCTCGTCCATATGGCCCAACGGCCATATGGCACCCCTTGACCGCGCTACGATCGGGGCGCCTCCCAATTGGTGGTGGGCCTATCGCCGCCGCCATATAAAGAGAGGTGGGGCGGGCGCACGCACGACGAGGTTCACCGTGCCGCCACCTTCCCCACCAACAAACCCTAAAACCCGATCTGAGGGGGCGCTCCAGCGACGGGAAACATCCACCGCTGTCTCCTTCACCGGGCCTGCGCCACCGACCCCGTCGCCACCGCAGCTGCTCCTTCATCTCCGACCGCCGCTGCCCGTGCGCAGTCGTCACCGACGAACCGAGATGGCCACCTCCTCCTCCACGCCGTCCAGCGGTCAGTCTCCCTCTCTCCCTCTCGGTATCTCTTCAGAACCCGAACGCTAAAGAAGCCCTCTAGATCTAAACCCTAGGAGATTCCTAAACGCTCTTAACAATGGCATCAGAGCCTAACTAGGCGTAGATCTAGACGGTAAAAAGAAAGAAAGAGAAGGGAATGGATCTTCGGATCGGAAAGATCGAATCAAAAAAAATGTTGAAAGGGGGCTTACGGCGCCGCCGCCGGCAGGGGAGGTCTGCCGCCGCCGCCCGCTGTGAGCGCTCCGCGCCGTCGGCGCCGCCGCCGCTGGCTGCCGCTCCGCGGATCTGGCCGGCGCTGCAGCCGCCTCGATGGAGCGCGCGCTGCGCCAACGCAGCCGCGCCACGGCCGCCGCCGCCACCGCCGCCCGCGGCGGCGAGCCGTCGCTCCGCTGTTGGGCTGCCCCTCCCATGGCGCCGCAGCTCCGCGGCTGCCGCCGCTTGCTCGGGTCGCCGCCGGCCTGCGCGTGCGCCGCGCTGCCTCGCGCGAGCCCCCCCCCCATGCGCCGCCGCATGGCCCTCCGTTTTTTCGGGAGCAGTTGGTGGAATGAGGTTAGGGTTTGGGGGCCAGTGGCCGACGCTTGGTTTTGATCGGGCGAAAAACCCTCCCGGCCGTCCGATTAAATCAATGGCCGTGATGAAAAAGGGGCTGCGGGCTGAGTGGGCCGGCCTGTGCGCCAAAGGGGAGCGCGCGCTAGGGCGCGCTGAGCAGGCCGGCTGGGCCGCGGCTGAAAGAATGGGCCAAAAATTGGCCTTTTTGCACAGAAATTTTGAATTTTATTGTTATTTCAGAAGTTTTTTTTTGATAGAATTTGAATGAAAATTGAACCAAAATTTCTGGAAATTTTTGCACCAACGTGTTAATTTTTCCAGAAATTGATGAGTACAGTTATAATGCTTCTGAATAATGAATTATTTAGAATAATTATAGTTTCCGCTGCAAAAGTTAATGTTAATTGTTTTTCATTATTAAATTCGAACCAACGGGAGAATTTAATTTTGGAAAAATAGATATAAATCCCAGATAATTATGATATTGTTATTTTCTGACCAACGTTGATAATAACAGTATTATAATTTTTAATTGATGTTTTTATGCATTATTTCTATTTCTGCCCAACTGTGATGTAGATTTAATGTGTAAATAAAATTGATTTAAATTGTATGTCGTATTTTTGACCAATGTTGGAAATAAGGCATATAATTTCACTGTTATTAATGTTTAAATGTTCTCACTGTATATGGATTGTGGTTTCAGGAGGATACTCCTTGATGGGCTACATCAGGGATATCCCTGTTCTCAAAGGAGACAATTACGGTGAATGGAAGAAAAAGATTGACCTGGCCTTCATCTTGGCTGAGGTGGACTGGGTAGTCACCACACCGTGTCCCACAGAGCCTGTGGCACCGGTGAGAGATGAAAATGAGGATGATACTGCTTGGCAGAAAAGACAGAGGGATCATGCCCCCTTACAGATGTCTTATGACCTTGAGCATAAGAAATGGACCACAGCCAACAAGAAATGTTTGGCTGTGATAAAGAACACGATTGAGCCTGCTATTGTGGGCTCAATCGCAGAGTGTGACACTGTCACAGAGTACCTTGAGAGAATAAAGAGTCAGTTTACTGGCTCTTCAAAGACTTATGCTACACGGTGATTAAATGACTTGTGACAGAGAGGTACTGGTGGTGGCAAAGTGGCATAAGAGAGCACATGCGAGGATGAGCAACATGGCATCCAAGCTTAAACCAATGGATTTGGCTCTGAAGGATGAGTTCCTAATTCATTTGGTTTTTGCTTCCTTGCCCAAAGAGTTTGACACATTTGTTGTCAACTACAATATGCAGCCCGAGAAATGGGAATTGGAAAAGTGCATAGCTATGTGTGTGCAAGAGGAGGAAAGAATTAAATCCTCACATGGTGGATCCATCAACTATGTGAAGGATAACAAGAAAAAGAACTTCAACAGTACCTCCTTCTCAAAGAACAAGGGAAAAGCCTCTGTCCATCAGCCTCAACAGAATAAATTTGCTGTAGACAAAGATCAGTGTCTTCACTGCAAGAAGACGGGACACTGCAAGAAGAACTGTCTCGATTACTTAAAGATGATAATGGCAAAGAAAGGTGAGAACATTATTACCTTTATAAATGAATCCCTGTATGTGCAATATTCGAAATCCACTTGGTGGATTGACTCAGGAGCAACTATTCATGTTGCTAATTCCTTACAGGGATTCCGTTCGACGAGGACTATGCAAAGAAACGAAAGATGCATTAAAGTTGCAAATGGAGTCCAAGCTGAAGTTGAAGCCGTTGGCGATCTTTCGTTAGAGTTAGCTAATGGCTCCAATCTTTTACTCAGAGATGTCCTTTTTGTTCCCTCTTTATAGAGGAATTTGATTAGTGTTTCAAATTTGGACAAAGATGGTTATGATTGTAATTTTGGAAATGGCAAGTGTGAAATAATGTTTAATAAAGAATGTGTTGGTCTTGCCATCTTACAGAATGAGCTTTATTTGTTATCATTACGTGATGATGTGAATGTCGTATGCGATAATGGGAACGTCGCGTGCGAGAAAGTGATTGAATCCTCGTCTACGAATGTAAACAGAAAACGAAAGAGAACTCTAGATGAGTCATCGAAATTATGGCACTGTCGTTTAGGCCATATTTCGAGGGGGAGAATAGAAAGACTGGTTAAGAATGATATTCTTCCTCCATTAGAGTTCTCAGACTTAGAACAATGCAGAGAATGCATTAAAGGAAAATATGTAAAGAAAATTAAAAAAGACGCTAAAAGAAGCACAGGAGTTCTACAAATTGTTCACACAGACATTTGTGGTCCTTTCCCTGTGAAAAGTGTGGATGGTTATGACTCGTTCATAACATTCACGGATGATTACTCCCGTTATGGATATATCTATCCAATCAAAGAAAGAAATGAAGCCTAGGATAAATTCAAGATATTTAAGGCTGAAATTGAAAACCAACACGATTTAAAGATTAAGATAGTCCGATCGATCGTGGGGAGTACTACGGTCGACATACCCCATATGGACAAGTTCCTGGACCTTTTGCAAGGTTTTTACAGGAAAATGGCATAGTGGCCCAGTATTCGATGCCGGGCGAACCTCAGCAAAATGGAGTAGCTGAAAGACGCAACCGTACCCTGATGGATATGGTGCGAAGCATGATGAGCTATTCCACACTGCCATTGAGCTTATGGATGGAGGCGTTGAAAACCGTCATTCATATTCTCAACAGAGTGCCTAGTAAGTCGGTGTCTAAAACACCGTACGAGTTGTGGACAGGAAGAGTTCCCTCACTAAACCACTTGCGTGTGTGGGGGAGCCCTGCTGAGGCTAAAGTATTTAACCCAAACCTTGGGAAGCTTGATCCCAAAATAGTAAGTTGCCATTTCATTGGCTACCCTGAAAAGTCAAAAGGTTTTCATTTCTACTGTCCAGGCAGATATACAAAGTTTGTAGAAACGAGACACGCTGTCTTCTTAAAGGATGAGATGATGAGGGGGAGCATGGTAGCTCGTGAGATTGACCTTGAAGAGAAGCGGGTGTATGCGCCCACTCCGATGATTCAAGAGCCATTCTTCACACTACCTGTTGTCGCTGCACCGACGGTGCAAGACACTGTGGTGCCAGCACCTGTTATTGTTCCTCCTGTGGCAACAATGAATGATAATGAGGAACCTGTTCTTCAGGATCCTATAGAACCTATTGCCACAGATGAGGGGAGCAAAGACCTCAAGCAGAAGATGTACCAAATGAGGAGGCCCCGAGGAGGTCTCAAAGAGTAAGAAGATCAGCTATTTCGATGATTATCAGATTTATAATACAGAGGAATTTCAAATGGAGGATGATCCCACCTCATTTGAAGAAGCCATGAGAAGCCGAAAATTCCTCAAAATGGCTTGAGGCCATGGAAGAGGAAATGAGGTCCATGAAGACTAATAAAGTCTGGGACTTGGAAATTATTCCTAAAGGAGCCAAAACAAAGAGGGTGTAAATGGGTCTACAAGACAAAGCTTGACTCTCAAGGGAATATAGAAAGATACAAAGCGCGACTTGTGGCAAAAGGCTTTACGCAAAGAGAAGGGATTGATTACAATGAGACCTTTTCTCCAGTTTCATGTAAAGATTCCTTCAGAATCATAATGGCATTAGTAGCACATTATGATTTAGAGTTACATCAGATGGATGTAAAGACGGCATTTCTTAATGGGGATTTGGAGGAAAATGTTTACATGGCACAACCGAAAGGTTTTGTCCTGGAAGGTAATGAAAGAATGGGATGCCGCCTAAAGAAATCGATTTATGGGTTAAAGCAAGCTTCAAGACAGTGGTACTTGAAGTTTGACAGTACAATAAGAAAATTTGGGTTTAAAGAGAATATAGAGGACAACTGTGTTTATGCAAAGTTTAAAGATAGGAAGTTTATCTTCCTAATCCTGTATGTGGATGATATCCTACTAGCTAGTAGCGATATTAGTCTGCTACTGGAAACAAAGAAGTTTTTGTCCTCAAACTTTGATATGAAAGATCTTGGTGAAGCTTCGTTCGTTCTAGGGATCGAAATTCACCGAGATAGAAACAAAGGGGTATTGGGACTGTCACAAAAGGCATACATAGAGAAAGTGTTAAAGAAATTTGGTATGCATAAATGTAGTCCTTCACCTGCACCTATAGTCAAGGGCGACAGATATGGGGATTTTCAATGCCCAGAACCGAGATGAGATCGATCAAATGAAAGCGGTTCCATATGCTTCAGCTGTCGGAAGCTTACAGATGCTCAAGTGTGCACACGACTTAGCATTTGTTACTGTGTTACTTGGCGATTCGAGCAATCTCGAATAGAACATTGGAAATTGATAAAGAAGGTCTTGCGTTATTTGCAAGGAACAAAAAGGCCTCATGATGACATACAGAAGATCAGATTCACTCCATATAGTGGGGTATACAGATTCTGATTTTGCGGGAGATGATAGAAAGTCTACATCCGGATATGTATTCACTCTCGCTGGAGGAGCTATATCGTGGAAAAGCTCAAAGCAAACCGTCACTACATCGTCCACAATGTATGCCGAGTTTGTAGCATGTTATGAGGCTACGGGGCAGGTGAACTGGCTAAAGAAGTTCATACCCGGTTTGAAAGTGGTTGACGACATCAATAGACCACTTAAGTTGTACTGCGATAATGAACTCGCGATTAACGTATGCCCACAACAATAAGTCAAGTGGTGCTGCCAAACACATTGACATAAAGTACTATGTTGTGAAAGATAAAGTTCGGGATCAAATTATAAGTCTAGAGCATATAAGTACCGCAAAGATGTTAGCGGATCCGCTTACTAAAGGCTTACCACCCAACGTGTTCGAGAGAACATGTAGCGGCATGGGTTTAAGGAAAGCCTATGATTCCTGGACTAAAAGATGGCCCAAAAGATTAAAGTAACTATTTCAGAACAGAGAGGTGTATTGTAGCTGTTGAATCTATCGGCGATTGACCGTGACGATGAGATATGTTCTATGCACTAATCTGTGATGGAATGAGTAAAGTCAAAAGTAATTAAAGATAAAGCATAGATTGAGATCAAGGGGGAGAATGTTAGATTGATCTCGTCCATATGGCCCAACGGCCATATGGCACCCCTTGACCGCGCCCTGATCGGGGGCGCCCAGCCCAATTGGCTGGTGGGTTCCTGTCGCCAGCGCCATATAAAAGAGAGGTGGGGGCCGGGGCGGCACGCACGACGAGGTTCACCGTGCCGCCACATTCCCCACCAACAAACCCTAAAACCCGATCTGAGGGGGCGCTCCAGCGACGAGAAACATCCACCGCCGTCTCCTTCACCGGGCCTGCGCCGCTGACCCCGTCGCCACCGCAGCCGCTCCTTCATCTCCGACCGCCGCTGCCCATGCGCAGTCGTCACCGACGAACCGAGATGGCCACCTCCTCCTCCACGCCGTCCGACGGTCAGTCTCCCTCTCTTCCTCTCGGTATCTCTTCAGAACCCGAACGCTAAAGAAGCCCTCTAGATCTAAACCCTAGGAGATTCCTAAACGCTCTTAACAGTTGGCTGCACAGCCAAGCTTCCATTCGGGACGTCCTTCACGTCAAAGGTGTCTCCGTCGGGCACGTCAACGACGACCTATGGTGGCACCGCCGCTGGGCGCACCGGTGAATCTCCCCAGCTCAGAAGAATCTTTAGTGCCTCGCAATGCCCACTGCTCGAAGCCATGAGCAGCGAGGGTTGCATGGCCCACGAGGATAGGGAAGACATCGCGACCTCACCCACGGGGGTGATGGGGTTCTGTGGTAGCTCGGTGTTCATCGGCTCCATCACCACCATCAGCTGCTATAGGAAACCTCCGTTGTCGCACTGAAGTAGGAATAATTTTTTCTCGAGCAAGAGGTTCAAGATGGAAATGTTTGATTCTCGATGCATATAAAAGCTATTCGAGTCTCCAGAGACCAACATAGTCCTCTATTATATACTAAGAGCACTCCCAGTGGGAAGTGTCTATAGTCATGTCTAAGAGGAGAGAGAGTGTATTTAATTTTTATTTAGACACAAGCATCCCAATGCATTGTTTCTATACTAGTTTCTATAGAGGAAATATGCATTAAATTTTTGCATGTACTAAAGATCAACTCTCTCATCTTATTCCTGTGGCCTATTGTTTTGCACAGAAGAACGGCGGCGAGAGCCACATCTAATCCTGGGTAGCGGTGGGAGTGCGACTCGAGGACATAGGTTAAAGTCCCAGTGCTATTTTTGTTGTTTCTTGGTGTGTTGGTTTTCTCACCTCACCCATGTCTTGCATGAGACTCAACTTTAATCTCTCACCGCATTTATTCCTATGTCATATCATCTTTTTGTCTATGTGGCACCTTATTTATGGCTATGGACATGAGCTGAGATGTAGCATCGTGAGTACCCTAATTAACGGGTGCGCGTTGGAACGCGCACTTTCGGAAAGACGCTGTCGGGACGCGCGTGGTGCGTCTGGTCGGTCAACCGGGCGAGTCCAAGCGACGTGATCTGTTTTTTTTTTCGCCTTAGTGTTCGGTGTTTGTTCGATAAATAAACTACTAAATAATTAAATTATCTCTACTGCTTAAAGAGAAAGTTGACATCTCTTTAAAAAATCTCTCCCTCACCCCGTCGCATTGCACCATCTTCCGTCCTAAAAAACGTACCTAATAAACCGGACAAACTCCGAACAAAATCATATTGCTGTGAACGAACTCATCTAATCTCAACAAAACTTTAATTTTGTCATTTCTACTAAAGGCATCTTACCAAACTCACTTCATCTCAATCAGCTCCCGACTAAAAGGCCCCACGAAGCCGCTTCTTACCTGCGTTTTCTTGGAGGACGTAATCACGGAGGGTGCTTCTCTCTACTCTCCGCAAGCAACATGGCATCCGAGATTTCCGGGGATGGTGATCATTTTGGTTTTTTTTGGCTTATAGCTGAAAAGTACGGTAGCTGGCTGAAAAAACACTGTAGGTAACAGAGACTTATTTAGCATAATTAAATTTAAAAAATTTAAAAATAGAAAAAAATATGTTAGCCCATTACGTATAATACAAACAAATACGGGAAACAAAGAACCGGCAAAAAAACTCAATAAAAAGCCAAAAGTTCAGAAAAAGACAAAATTTATGAATAGTGAAAAATAAGCCGGAAGCTGAAGCCAAAACGATCACGCCCCGTCATCCTCCTCCTCAATCCAGATCAGGTTTTCAATACCGATCTATTTTTTTTACCGGAAGGTCTGATACAAGCGATAATCCTGATAATATGAAATTTTTGATGATTTTTGGCCCAAAATTTTCAAACAAAATTTGAATTTCAAAATATTCTGTTGGAAATGGTGAAAATCGGCCTAAAATTGGTTCAAAATAACAGCCTATTAGACCATGTGGATGGTCGTAAATAAAGTGATGATGAATAATTGACATTTGGATTACTTTGGATTTAGTGTTTGTGAAGGGCTCAGTTGATCGCAATCGAACATTTTGCTTTCGAGTGGTTTTGTTTAGGTCTGAGGGGTTTTGCTCTGGATCGAGTGGTTTCAGTCGGCTCTATAAGTATTTAAGATTATCTAGGCGGTATGAATAATTTTTTAGAGGTGGAATGCATGCCATGACGACTCAAAACATTAGCGATGCAGTTAACACAACAGCCATCGAGACATTTTCTCCTGATATCACGCCGATGGTAACTGTTGATTCTTTTTATTTGTGTGAAAACACTAAATTACTTATCTTCACTACTACAGAAATCCACATTACAGACGGTTCAGAAACGTCATCACAGACGGTTTTCTGAACCGTCTGAAATTATGGGTCAGTGATAATCCAAGTTATCACGAGCGGTTTTCAACCGCTCAGTGATTATGCGATATCACGAGCGGTTTTAATTAAAACCGTCTGTGATTATGCGATATCACAGACGGTTTTTCATTAAAAATCGTCTGTGATTATCCGATATCACAGATGGTTTTTAAAAAAACCATCTGCGATGTCGGATAATCACAGACGGTTTTTAAAAAAAACGTCTGTGATATCGCATAATCACAGATGGTTTTTAATTAAAAACCGTCTGTGATATCGGATAATCACAGATGGTTTTTAATGAAAAACCGTCTGTGATACTCCTCCCAAGCAGAATCTATTTTCATTTATAGCTAGCCTCAGGAAATGCTAGCCATGCCCTCTGAAATAAGCAGATAATCACAGACAAAAAACATACAATTCACACATCTCATTTCCTTTCAGATACATTTCACAGACATATAACATTCCATTGACATCGCACTTCATTTCACAAACATAAAGCATACATCGCAAATCGATTAATTGAATTGAAATGAAATATCCATTAACAAATGCACAGTTACAAAAGATGTGCACTGCATTTGCACTTAGTGATAAGACAAATAAGAAATCATGGTGCGCAGTGGAACCGTCCTCCTGGCGTTATGACTTGAGTCAGCAAAAAGTACGCCAACTCTCCTCGAATCCCTCCAAGAACAGGCTGTTTCAATGCAGTTGATGGGATGGACGCAGCCTGTCGATAGGAATATCAATGTGCGTATATATGTAACGTGTTAAGTATGAAGTAATTATGGGAAGAGTGACAAACCTTGCGATTGGTGAGCCTCGAGGAATCGAGGAGTAGTTCCATATGTTGGCAAACGTAGTATCCACATGTGTTGCCCGGCTCCTGCTGGTGACACTGCAAAAAATGGAATGTGTTAGTTCAAGAGGCATTAGTACCAACTGTTGCATAGGATTAATTAATGTGAAATAGCGAATACCTTAAAATCTCGAACATGTGTCAGCAGGCCTTTGGCCCCGCGCTTCGAGTCACCTCCCTTTTCAATGTAGGTGGCGAACGCCCTACGTAATTCGAAAAAGTTAACCTTAATCATTCGGAAGGAAAGAAAGTACAATGTAGATATGTATGGGGAATATGTGCTTACCTATCGATTACTTGGCTGAGAACTGTGAAGTCCATTTTATTCTTACTTAGGGAATCAAGGTAATATACCTTGTTCCATTTTGGTACAATTACTATTAAAATCCAATGAAAGTTCTGAAGGAAGGGCATAAGTACATAATCCATCTTGACGCAACCCAGCAGTCCTGCTGCAATGTACCTCTCGACGAGGGGTGTATTCTGGTCGATGGTTTCCTTGGCGACCAATTGTGGGTCCAAGAAACCAACTGATAAGTTGGATGATCTAGCTTTAACAAGCATGTGTCTATATATATACACACGAAAGCAAAAAATTAGATATGGCATTTATCGGTATGACATTAACAGAGACTGTGATTGTACACACTTATAGCGCCAAAGATCGAATGATTGAGACGTCAAGAGCGTTGAACGTGAACAGATCGAATAAATCCTCAAAGGCGACCACGAACATACGTCTTGAAAACGTGGTGTAAATCTTCTTGGTGAATTTTGGTGATACTTGAAGTCCGTTCTCCCTCTAGCTTATTGGACTGCTGCATATACCACATGTGCAATTGCATGCAACTATATGGTAGCTTTTGGAGGTATTTTTCCTCGAGCAACGGCTGACCAAGCACGAATTTGCGGGCCAAAGGTAGGTACGGAATATCATCATTGGTCTTCTTTACTTTGCCCTTGCTGGCCTTGCTGCCTCGGCTATAGGCTGACTTAACGGCAGTCGGCAGCAGCGGTGCAAGTTGCTCTGGCGAGAATAGGACCCGTGGAGATAGCACCGGTGCAGTATCCGGTGGTGGAACCGACTGGTCTTGTAATGGAGATGGCATCAGTGCAAGTTGCTCTGGCGAGAGTATGACCAGTGGAGATAGCACCGGTGCAGTATCCGGTGGTGGAACCGACTGGTGTTGTAATGGAGATGGAACCAGTGCATGTTGCTCTGGTCCTGCCACCGGTGAAGAAGACTCCAGGGAGATGTCGCTTTTGGGCCACTGGATGAATGTTCCGATGGCCTGTCCTAGAGTCATGATCTCGTCGTTGGGGGGCTTCGGTAGCGGGACCACCTCAAAATTGACATGCACACCATCCACATTAACTTTTGCGAAGCCTGGCGCTAAAGCTTGACCGTGCACCATGGCCCCGATACCAGATGAATATGCCTGGCCCCAAGCAGCGTACAAGGGAACGGAGCCATATCTCACTAGGAGCTTGCAATTCGTAGGCTCCTACATAACGATACAAAATTAGCTACTCGAATAGGCCTACCAATGGAGCAAGCATTCGAGAGGTAATAATTATTACCTGGATGTCATCCACAGGAAATTTGGACTGGATTTGCGTCGGATTGGACGCGCAGCTACTCGGACGGTTGTGCGGGCTAGCTAGCGCAGCAGCGGCGTGGCGGCTGCGACTTTCTGCGCTTCCGCACCTCATCTCTCGATTATATCAGCCATCGAACCCAGTAGCTCCTCTTTAAGACATGCCTTGATCTCTTCTCGTAGCCGTGCGCCACGCCGGCTTTGTTTCTCTTCTGCGCCGATACATGTCGGAGTCATCTTGGAAACCATGTTTCCATGGAACGTAAAGCCCAAGGCCTCTCGTACGGCCCAGGTGTTCCTTGTTTCCCAGGGCCACGGAGAGCATATCATTCTCCCTTGTTCCCTGGAATGATCCCTCGGTAGATTGAAAACTCAGCTCTTCCTGCAAGAGCACGACATGTCATTTCAATTCGTACGAAGTTGTGGAGTAATTACAAGCTACGTAGTTCGATCGATATCTTACCAGGCGCTGGGACACTTGCTGGTCTGCAGGGTTTCGAAAGGAGACGTCCCCCGATGTGATAAGCCTATGCCCGACAGCATACCACAACTCTTGGCTCCGTTCCCTTGTACGCTGCTTGGGGCCAGGCATATTCGTCTGGTATCGGGGCCATGGTGCACGGTCAAGCTTTAGCGCCGAGCCGCAAAGTTAATGTGGATGGTGTGCATGTCAATTTTGAGGTGGTCCCGCTACCAAAGCCCCCCAACGACGAGATCATGACTCTAGGACAGGCCATCGGAACATTCATCCAGTGGCCCAAAAGCGACATCTCCCTGGAGTCTTCTTCACCGGTGGCAGGACCGAGCAACATGCATCGTTCCATCTCCATTACAACACCAGTCGGTTCCACCACCGGATACTGCACCGGTGCTATCTCCACTGGTCATACTCTCGCCAGAGCAACTTGCACTGATGCCATCTCCATTACAAGACCAGTCGGTTCCACCACCGGATACTGCACCGGTGCTATCTCCACGGGTCCTATTCTCGCAGAGCAACTTGCACCGGCTGCTGCGATCGCCGTTAAGTCACCTATAGCCGAGGCGCAAGGCGGCAAGGGCAAAGTAAAGAAGACCAATGATGATATTCCGTACCTACCTTTGGCCCGCAAATTCGTGCTTGGTCAGCCGTTGCTCGAGGAAAAATACCTCCAAAAGCTACCATATAGTTGCATGCAATTGCACATGTGGTATATGCAGCAGTCCAATAAGCTAGAGGGAGAACGGACTTCAAGTATCACTGTCAAATTCACCGAAGAAGATTTACACCACAGTTTTCAAGACTGTATGTTCGTGGTCGCCTTTGAGGATTTATTCGATCTGTTCACGTTCAACGCTCTTGACGTCTCAATCATTCGATGCTGGACGCTATAAGTGTGTACAATCACAGTCTCTGTTAATGTCATACCGATAAATGCCATATCTAATTTTTTGCTTTCGTGTGTATATATATAGACACATGCTTGTTAAAGCTAGATCATCCAACTTATCAGTTGGTTTCTTGGACCCACAATTGGTCGCCAAGGAAACCATCGACCAGAATACACCCCTCGTCGAGAGGTACATTGCAGCAGGACTGCTGGGTTGCGTCAAGATGGATTATGTACTTATGCCCTTCCTTCAGAACTTTCATTGGATTTTAATAGTAATTGTACCAAAATGGAACAAGGTATATTACCTTGATTCCCTAAGTAAGAATAAAATGGACTTCACAGTTCTCAGCCAAGTAATCGATAGGTAAGCACATATTCCCCATACATATCTACATTGTACTTTCTTTCCTTCCGAATGATTAAGGTTAACTTTTTCGAATTACGTAGGGCGTTCGCCACCTACATTGAAAAGGGAGGTGACTCGAAGCGCGGGGCCAAAGGCCTGCTGACACATGTTCGAGATTTTAAGGTATTCGCTATTTCACATTAATTAATCCTATGCAACAGTTGGTACTAATGCCTCTTGAACTAACACATTCCATTTTTGCGTGTCACCGGCAGAGCCGGGCAACACATGTGGATACTACGTTTGCCAACATATGGAACTACTCCTCGATTCCTCGAGGCTCACCAATCGCAAGGTTTGTCACTCTTCCCATAATTACTTCATACTTAACACGTTACATATATACGCACATTGATATTCCTATCGACAGGCTGCGTCCATCCCATCAACTGCATTGAAACAGCCTGTTCTTGGAGGGATTCGAGGAGAGTTGGCGTACTTTTTGCTGACTCAAGTCATAACGCCAGGAGGACGGTTCCACTGCGCACCATGATTTCTTATTTGTCTTATCACTAAGTGCAAATGCAGTGCACATCTTTTGTAACTGTGCATTTGTTAATGGATATTTCATTTCAATTCAATTAATCGATTTGCGATGTATGCTTTATGTTTGTGAAATGAAGTGCGATGTCAATGGAATGTTATATGTCTGTGAAATGTATCTGAAAGGAAATGAGATGTGTGAATTGTATGTTTTTTGTCTGTGATTATCTGCTTGTTTCAGAGGGCATGGCTAGCATTTCCTGAGGCTAGCTATAAACAGAAATAGATTCTGCTGGGGGGAGGATAATCACAGACGGTTTTTAATGAAAAACCGTCTGTGATATCGCATAATCACAGACGGTTCGAAAACCGGCTGTGATAACTTGGATTATCACTGATCCATAATTTCAGACGGTTCAGAAAACCGTCTGTGATGACGTTTCTGAACTGTCTGTAATGTGAATTTCTGTAGTAGTGTCTACCTTCGACCTACCTAATCAAGCTCTCGACTATGCCGTCATGAAGCTTAGTGAGGCTGCACGACTACAATGCTGCCATCGGATCGACTTACCAGGTGGCTCACATTGCAAGGATGAGGCGAGAGAGTGGAATCAGTAGCGCGGCCAGAGACAGATGTGTGGCTGTGGTGGTGTGCCACTTGTCTATGTCACGAAGGAACACATTGGTATGCATGACAAGGCAACAATCATGACGGTTAGCTCTATCACTCCATGTTTATCTCTGCTTATTTTTTTCCTATGATGAAAACAAAGAAAAGTAGCATCCTCTGCAACTCGCAAGTGTCATTGTTGTGTGCTCTTTCTTATTCAATTTTTTCAAAACTAGAAATTTCCTAGAAGTTTACCATATTTGGGGTTTTGAACATGTGCCTTGCATGGGAAGTTGCAGATTTTTGTGCCTAATATTTAGCACATAGGATCAACCACATGATTTCTTTGGGATTTAGGAAGCAAGTTTACTTGCTGTCTAACAAGTAATGACGTGCCTGCATGCACGTGCATGGAGTTGTTCACGTGCCTGAGTTCATAGCAACTAGCGAGAGACTCGCTATTCATTGTCGAGAGACTCACTATTCATTGTTGCATCACCCACACATTTGAAGTATGAACTAGAGCATATCCAATCCATTTATAATAGTGCATTACTTTGTCACTATTTATATTCTCTTGGCAATGAAAACTTCAGATAAAATAAGATGGAAAAGCTGTAATTTGCGTAGTCATCTTGCCAAGATTTGTGGGTTTAGTTGATGGATGTAGCCATGAAGATCCAGCAATGCATGCGAGTGCAGTATTCACACTAATAAATATGGAATTACTGACTAATCTCATGCATGCAAACAAGTCAGTTGTTATATGTGTGTGTGTGTGTGTGTGTGTGTGTGTGTGTGTGTGTGAAGCCTCGTTTTTACTCCTAGGAGTAGTTACTCCCTATGTCACATCTCATAGGGTAGAGAGTATCTCATGTAACAGAGGGTATGTACATGTATTATATGAGTATATAAGATCATCTAGGTGGTATGTACATATTTTAGATATACTCTTTTTTATGTGTGTATATGAAGGTATTTACAAAATACACTAAAAACTATAGAATCCCTTACAATTTTGTTTGTGTGGTTCACATAGGAGTATCTTAGAATTAATATATGAATATATCCAAGGTGATAAAGGAGTACATTAAAATTCGTTTAGGTGGTATATCATGGGTGGATGTAACTACACCCAGGAGTAGGCGAAGTTACTCCCTATGTCATATCTTACAACACAGAGAGTTTCTTGCATAACGGAGGGGGGTATGCACGTATAGTATTCGGCTATATAAGATCATCTAGGTGTATGTATATTTTTTAGACATAGTCTTTTTATGTGTGTATATGAAGGTATTTGCAAAATACACTAAAAACTATAGACTTCCTTCTAATTTTTTATATGGTTCACATTGGAGTATCTTAGAATTAGTATATAAATATATCTAAGGTGATAAAGGATCACAACCAAGGAGGGTTGTGAATGGATGTGTCACAGCCGAGGAAGGCTGTGAATGGTTTTGATCTACTTTTACCTAAGTCATATGGGTGTTATTTCATTACATGTCAAATGATAATTACAACTTTGTTTGCAAATTATTACTTATTGATATTGCTAAATGAAATTTGCTTTATGCTGAAAATAACTTAGTATAAAGTCTCATCCTTTGACAGCCTTACATATATGTAAAATTTTACGGTACACTACAAGTCTTACTGAGTACACAATGTACTCAACCTTACTTATATTGTTGTTTATTAGAGAATAAATATTTCATGCTCAACGATGCATATTTCGCCCTTAGCACCGGGGAATTTGACAAGGGGTCCTTCTAGAGTTTGACTCCGGTTGGTTGCCTGCCGGTTAAGATGACAAATCGCCGGATACTTTTGTTATTAGACTTCTACTGAATTTTGTTCAAGAGTTTGATGCTTATTTGGCCAATCGGCCTTATGTATATACATACTCTTTTATGCCTCACTTATATGTCATCCTTTTGTTGTTAGCTATTTATTTGCGATGTGTATAGATGTGGTCTCAATAATATAAATATGTGTACTAGCTACTGATCATGAGATTAGTATAAAACACATGCAGTGACCCCCTAGGTCCCCGCAGCCCACCCGGCCCGTCCCGTCCATACGCCGCGAGGATGCGATGTCCTTCTCCTCCTGGTGCCAGATCTACACCGCGCATGCCACTTGCCCGCTGCCTGTGCACCGCCGCACTTGAGGCATCGCCACTGCCTGCCATGGGAGGTATGTGTTTGTTTTGTTGCAATATTTTTTTTCATGTATGCAACAATTGGTAACAACTAGTGTAACATCGAGAGTTTTACCAAATATTTTTGTTGCATACATGGCCGAGAAAATGTTGTATATAAAGCTGAAAAATGTTGCGATCAAGTGTACGGAGCTAGCGCCTGGATTGGATATCCGGTCCAATCCAGGCGCTAGCAAATCTCAAATACATTCATAATTGTAAATTCGGGGTCACATACAATTACAGCCGACTAATTAAAAAAAAGCATCTCCTCGGGCGTTTTTACTTTACAGAGGCTATTGAGAAGACGGCAAGCCTCGCCTCTTGGTCGGCGCCTCCGCAACTTCCCTCGCCCCATCCGCACCCCTTGCCTTCCGCGGCGTTTTTCTGCTTCGGCGTGGCTGCGGCCGCCTCCTCTCCACCACCTTCATGTCCTACTCTCTCTCTCCGCCCTCCCCTGAGCAGTTGCAACACGATCGTCTGACCTTCGCTGTAGAGATCGCTTGCCGGTTCGTTGTCCATGTGTGCTCCGCATTACATGAGGTTCGTCGTAATCGACCAGGAGCATGTGCTCGGCGAGTATCTTGTCTAGTCAGGCGTCAGCCATGAGCATCCATGACATTAAGGCGTGTATGATCGCGAGCTCCTCGTCCTCTGATCCATAAGTTCTCGGTGTTCCCCTGCTACTGTAATGCCGGGGAAGACGACAACAACCTCGAAATCCATCTCCAGCAGAAGCAGCGAAGGGGAACACCAATATGATTGTGTTATGTTGATATTCTCTATATCCAATTTGATTTGGTGCTCAATTTTGCTTTTTGTTCACGCAACATGTGGTAGGGCTGTTTGGACCTATCACTGTAATCCAAACAACAAATTACTAGTGAAAATATATACGGGGTAATTGAAGGATACCGTGTGCACAGGGAATTGCAAGCGTTTTCTAATTCGGTTGTTTAGTGTTCGGAGGTTGCCAAGCAGGCCCTAAATGAGTCCCCTCTCACGTCTTTCGTCTGCCGGAAGGTAAAAGTATGACGTTTTCCGTGACGGGCGGATCGGCTGCAGAAGAATATCGAAGAAAAACACGTCTCGTCTCTGGCCGCTGGAAAGCCGATGCCGCGTTACCTCGGCCAGGGGAGCGCAGGTGGCCAATAAGGCCCTGCATCGAATAGCCCATAAAGCCTTCTCTCCCTCACTATACAACTGTTAAATTTCTAATCGCCGAATTATGATTGTCAATTCCCAAGTCCCAACCATAAATTTCTAACCTATAAAAATGGTTATGAGAGATTTTATTTCAGATGATTAGGAATGATTTTTCCTCTCACAATTGATAAGGCCAAAAAAAGAGCATCTTAAAATAAGTTGCCATTTAAGCTCTGTCAAACTCACATTGCTCAGAAGTCAGAACTCAAAACAGGGATAAACGGGGCATTTTTATACAACGATGGTAACAGATGTTTAGCAGATGGTCCAATGTGCGCCATATACGAAAAATAGGAGAGTATGTATTAAAAGATTGAACCATCCATACCCTAGTTCCAGGAGATATCAGGAAACATGCTCTTTAATTTTGTCACGAATTTGTTTCAGTGAAATTTATATTTCACAACTCTGGCCCTCTTGGCAGCTCTAAAACTGTACCATTACGGTTTTACAGCTCTGTTTCTTTCTTATTATTCATGTGGCTGTACAATTGCAACAATCTCTTTTCATATAATTTAAACTAAGATACTAAGGAACCCTTGAATTCTGCAACGATCTCACATTATCTACTCCAATGCAATGGTCATAGGAATCTTCACCATGACATGTTCACCAGAGGTCAATTAGGGAGGGTTCGTTTCTTCTGATTATGGCTCATGGCTTATGCTTATATTACAGTAACTAATTTTTAAATGGTGTGTTTTTTTAAGGTAGAGTTAACAGAAAGATTGTAGTAAAAATATACTAAGTTCAGCTATATCAGCCAAAATCACATGCGACTATTTTTCTCTGCGTACTGGCTCTCGTGAACAGCTAGAATTCAAAATTTTAAGTCATAAGCTACAGCCTAAAAGAACTCACCCTTAATCAAGGTCAACTCCTATAGAATTTTTTCCCATAACCAAAGACGATACCATGCAAATTAAGTTCACATTATTTCAACATGTTCTTCGTAAATGATTCACATCCACTAGATAATATAATATAGTTTTAGGCAAATACAATAAGAATGTTTACACAGTATTATATGAGCGCCGAAGATGACACAACGGAAATTTTCAGGAATTGTTATGAAGAAATATAAATGCCGACGAATAGTACATCACCAGCTTATTTAATTCAATTCATCATCTACCTTCATTACCTCAAAGTCATTTACGTTGTACTTTTGTTGAAATTGCCGCCAAAACGAAGACAGGTATCAAGGGCCAAAGAGCTGTTAACACTCCGGTAAATATAAAAGTTGCAGACCACAGCGCTGCCCGATTCCGAATTCTACTACGTAAGGCTCTTACTATAAATATGGTATCCAAAATTTCTAGCTGTCTGAAGTATAGCGTCATAGCACACACCATCACACAAATTGTAATGGCAGTGATGTGAGCAACTGGAGCCAGCACCGTATACACACCCAATGCAAAGGCAGCAGCCATGCTCGTGAGTGAACAGCCCACTAAATATAGAGATGAATTGAAGTGCCAGCGGCGGACTGGCAAGTCAACCATAGCCATTCCGGAGTACATGAGACTCATGGTCGATAAAACGGAGCAAATGAATGCAAGCGTGTTGGCCACCATAAATGCATTAAAAGTGAACCTCCCGGCAAGTGTCGGTGTGCCCCCATTAATGCGGTCGTCGGCTTTGTAACCTCCGGGCAAGGCAAAAGTTGCACCAAATGTGACCGTAGCAATTAACACTGAACCAATTGCCAAAGTTTGTGTTGAATCTTTCAATTTATCGGACTCTTTGTCTTCATCACTTTTTTTATTCTTGTACTGTTGTTCAAAGTGATCCGCTCGATAAGTTCCATACCAACTACGAGCGTAAGTTAATGAAAGACGTATCAGTTTCCTTCGGCTCTGCAAAAGCAAACAGGAACAAAAAGCAATGTAAATCACTACTAGTTTCTTCACTATAAGGGAGCAGTGTTGCAAGCACAAATAGAACAACATATATTACCATATTATAAAAGACCCCTGGAGGAATCATACTGTCTGACAAATGGCGAGCAGTTTGCCCATTGTAATTTGGTATATTTAAACTGGCTTGCCGGTTACCTAGTAGAGAACAAAATATCCGCAGATTCCCCGCCTGGACAGCTAGGTGAATTGCAGTGTTCCCATCGAAGTCCTGCATATTCAAGATAGGCGCAAACCTTGGTTGTCGGCAAGCATATGCAACTATGTTATCGCTTTCCTCCTCAACAGCGACATGAAGGAAGGTTCTTCCCCGAAGATCGCATAAATTTGCGCAATCAGGGCACTTTTCAAGCAAACTAATGACTGTCTTGAGCCAACCTCGCCATGCAGCAGTGTGTATGGGGAATGAACAAGTTATGTCTGGCTGATATGCTGAAGATGGATTAGCTTCCAGTAGTAGGATAGTTTCTGGTCTCCCCCAAGAAACAGAAAAGTGAAGAGGGGTGCTTCCATATTTGTCTCTTTGTTTTGTGAGGTCCTTGTTCCATTCTAACAGCAATTTTGTCATATCTGTAATAGGGCCCAAATCAAAAAGAGAAAAATACACTTGCTTCAACAAACTAAATTAAAATTGACTCCGAAAAGGCAAAGAATCTTCCTAGATTCCTCGCAAAAAAACAGCTTGCGAGATGATTAAAACATTCCAGTTATGTACAGTTTTCAGTGTCAATTCCTCATGCATCGGTGTAACCCAAACTGTACCAATGGTATTATATAAAGGGAAATGAAATTTGGTAGATTTTTCTGCTGGCACAAGGAGCAGGTACAAGCCAAAGTGCCAAACCAATATGAAAAAGTGTGATACTTATATACATTCTAGGGAAAATTAGAAATGTACCGCTGTAAAGGTATGCAGTTTGAAAAAAAAATACCACCTAAAAATTAAAGAGGTTTCTAGTGCACCAGCTAGCTAGCCGGCGGAGGCCAGCGACCGCGGTGCGGGAGTGGCAGCGGCAGCGAGCCGGGCGGGCAGCGGTCGGGGAGCCTGGTTCGGCAGGATAGCAGGGCCGGCCGAGGCGGCGACAGCGACCGCGGTGCGGGAGCTGTTGGATTAATTGGGCTTGGTCCATTTTAATTTAGCAATTAATCAAATGAAATTCTTAGGTCCACATGAAAAACTGTTTAGTCCCATATGAAGAATTGAATGGGAGTTACACCACTTTAAAAGGTGGAACGTGGTAACCCCCTTGTGGAATTGGAGAGCTAATACACGCGCGCGCTCGCTCGCCTCGCCACGCTGTGCCGTGCGTATGCGTACACGCAGGCGTGTCGGGTGCGGGCGCGTTTTTCTTTATCTATTCGAAAATCGAAACGCACTAACTCGCAGTAAATAGTATTAACGATTGGCTGGCAGTAACGGTGCAGTTACTAGTGAATTATGGCTGCAGTATCTCCGGTCCAGAACCTTGCGCGCAAAGGGTTCTGGGCGAGTAGGCCTCCAAAACTCCGTCCGTTTGCATACCTGCACGGGTAAACGGGCGATCAAGTTTTTGGGGACCGCATTGGCGCGACTGCTCAATCTGTGACATACGTCATCTACTTCCAGGTGATGAACTGTTCGCGAGACTGCACAGCGAACATCTTCCTGCATCACGCCTCGATCGACTACATCGAATAGGCCATCATGTCGACTCATGGTAACGGCGCCTCCGGTGTCACCGACACTGGCCCCGCCCGAGGGTATAATCTAAAAACTTCTCTGGTGTATTTGTTTCTGTGCGCTATGAATATGTTAATAGGTGCTGCTGTTAGCTTGTTCGTTAGCGAATATGAATACATCATCGTTGAATCACTCATGCTTTTGTATGTCATGTTTTATACGCTGAATTTCTAGATTAAAATATGCCAAAAATTGACTAGATTTTCAACAATCCAAAAACTTGATAGGTCTTTTTTGGTAGTTGGTTTTGCTGCGTCGCTTAAGCCGCACCCTCCGTTTGATGGTTCCAATTTTAAGAGATGGCGTGCACGTGCGATCCTGTGGTTTACTGCCATGGAATGTTTTCATGTTGCACAAGGCAAGCCCGCTGAGCCTCTATCTGCTAAGGACGAACGCAAGTTCAATATAGCGGATAACTTGTTTCGAGGTGCACTTGTCAACATACTGGCAGATAACATTGTGGATGTGTACATGCATTTGCCTATGGGCAAAGAGATGTGGAATGCACTTGAGGCCAAGTTCGGAGTTTCCGATGCTGGCAGTGAGCTGTATGTCATGGAACAGTTCTATGACTACAAGATGGTTGATGACCGTTCTATAGTAGAACAAGCTCATGAGATTCAGGCGCTGGCAAAGGAGCTCGAGAACAATAAGTGCGAGTTACCGGACAAGTTTGTGGCTGGCGGTATTATCGCCAAGTTACCACCTTCTTGGTCGGATTTTGCTACCTCTCTAAAACACAAGAGGCAGGAGTTCAGTGTTACTGGTCTCATTGGCACTCTTGGTGTTGAAGAGAAGGCGAGGGCAAAAGATACTCGTGGCAAGAAAGTTGCTGCTGAGGGAGGTTCTAGTGCCAATTTGGTGCAGAAGAAGAACCCTCAGGCTTCCCACAATAAGAAGAAAAATAAGCCTATTGTCAAGCCCAAGGCTACTACTGAGTTTAAGAAGAAAGGCAAAGGAAAGGGCAGCTGCTTTGTGTGCGGTGATTCTGGCCATTGGGCTAAGGATTGTCCAGACTGCAAGGATAAGCAGAAGAAGGTCTGCCAACATGGTTATTAGTGATGCTGGAGGAACATCGGGGTACGGTAATTATTTACCTACAGTTCTTTCTGTTTGTCAATCACCTGAGTGGTGGGTTGACACTGGTGCTAATATTTCCTTGTTTTCATCTTATCAGGTCTGTCGAGGTTCCTCCTTGTTGATGGGAAACAGATCACATGCAGCTATTCATGGTGTTGGTACGGTCGATCTGAAGTTTACTTCGGGAAAGACCATGCTGCTGAAGAACGTGCAGCATGTCCCCTCCATAAAGAAGAATCTCGTCAGCGGATCTCTACTGTGTAGAGATGGTTTTAGGCTTGCATTTGAGTCCAATAAATGTGTCGTGTCTAAATATGGAACATTTGTTGGTAAAGGCTATGAGAGCGGAGGCTTGTTCCGCTTTTCTTTGATGAATTCCTATAATAAATTTGTGAACCATGTGTGTAATGATGATGATGAATCTAATGTTTGGCATTCACGACTTTGTCATGTTAATTTTGGGTGTATGACGTGCTTAGCTAATATAAGTTTAATCCCGAAATTCAATTTGGTCAAAGGTTCTAAGTGCCATGCGTGTGTTCAATCGAAACAACATCGCAAGCCTCACAAGGCAATAAAAGAGGCGAGGAATTTGGCACCGTTAGAACTCATTCATTCCGATTTGTGTGAGATGAATGGCGTGTTGACTAAAGGTGGGAAGAAATATTTCATGACGCTTATAGATGATTGCACTAGATTTTGCTATGTGTACTTATTGAAAACAAAAGATGAAGTGTTGAATTACTTTAAGATCTATAAAGCTGAGGTAGAAAACCAACTTGAGAGGAAAATCAAGCGGGTAAGGTCTGATCGTGGGGGAGAGTATTTTTCAAATGAGTTTACTTTATTCTGCGAGGAACATGGAATTATTCATGAGAGGACGCCTCCCTATTCTCCCGAATCAAACGGGGTTGCCGAAAGAAAGAACTGCACTCTAACTGATTTAGTTAACGCCATGTTAGACACTGCGGGACTTTCTAAGGAATGGTGGGGTGAGGCTATATTGACCACGTGTCATGTCTTGAATAGAGTTCCTACAAAGAACAAAGAAGTAACACCATTCGAGGAATGAGAAAAGAAGTTGACTCTCTCATACTTGCGCACCTGTGGATGTTTGGTCAAAGTTAACGTGCCAATTGTCAAGAAGCGTAAACTTGAACCAAAAACCGTAGATTGTGTATTTCTTGGTTGTGCTATGCACAGCGTGGGCTATAGGTTCTTAATTATAAAAACTGGAGTACCTGACATGCGTGTTGGTACAATCATAGAGTCCAGAGATGCTACATTTTTTGAGAATGAATTTCCTATGAAATGTGATGTACCTAGCTCATCTAGTCAAGAACCTATAATTTCCCTTGATTCTTTTGTGCCGATAGAACATGTTGAGGAAACGCCTATGGAAAATCCTGAAGAGGATAACAATGAAGTTACTCGAAAAAGTAAGAGACAGAGGATTGCAAAGTCTTTTGGTGATGATTTCATTGTATATCTCATGGATGACACTCCAAGAACCATGGAAGAGGCATATTCTTCTCCTGACGCTGACTATTGGAAGGAAGCAGTACGGAGTGAGATGGACTCTATTATGTCTAATGGAACTTGGGAGGTCGTTGACCGTCCTTATGGGTGTAAACTCTGAGGATGTAAATGGGTTTTCAAGAAAAGCTTAGGCCTGATGGTACAATTGAAAAGTACAAGGCAAGGCTTGTGGCCAAGGGTTATACCCAAAAAGAAGGCGAGGACTTCTTTGATACTTATTCACCTGTTGCCCGATTGACCACAATTCGAGTACTACTTGCCCTGGCTGCCTCTCATGGTCTGCTCGTTCATCAAATGGACGTTAAGACAGCTTTCCTAAATGGAGAGTTGGAGGAGGAGATTTATATGGATCAGCCAGACGAGTTTGTGGTAGAAGGTCAAGAAGGAAAGGTGTGCAAGTTGTTAAAGTCTTTGGATGGCCTAAAGCAAGCACCTAAGCAATGGCATGAGAAGTTCGACAGAACTTTGACATCTACTAGCTTTGTTGTGAATGAAGCTGACAGATGTGTGTACTATCGCTATGGTGGGGGAGAAGGAGTGATCTTGTGCTTGTATGTTGATGACATACTGATTTTTGGGACCAACCTCAATGTGGTTGAGGAGGTCAAGGACTTTCTGTCCAAGAGTTTTGAGATGAAAGATTTGGGAGTGGCTGATGTGATTCTTAACATTAAGCTACTGAGAGGAGGTGATGGTGGGGTTACACTTGTGCAATCTCACTATGTAGAGAAGGTCTTGAGTCGCTTTGGTTATAGTGACTGCAAGCCTGCTCCTACTCCTTATGATCCTAGTGTGTTATTGAGGAAAAATCGAAGAATAACAAGGGATCAATTGAGATACTCCCAGATCATTGGCTCATTGATGTATTTAGCTAGTGCTATGAGACCTGACATCTCGTTTGCTGTGAGCAAGCTAAGCCGATTTGTTTCAAATCCGAGAGATGATCATTGGCGTGCTCTTGAGAGAGTGATGCGCTATCTAAAGGCAACCGTGAGCTATGGAATTCACTATCTTTGGGTACCCTAAGGTACCGGAGGGCTCTGATGATTCAAATTGGATCTCGATCTTGATGAGATAAAAGCCACGAGTAGATATGTGTTCACACTTGGAGGTGGTCTTTGTTTCTGGAAGTCTTGCAAGCGAGACCATCTTAACGAGGTCAACCATGGAAGCAGAACTCACAGCGTTAGATACCGCAACTGTTGAGGCTGAGTGGCTTCACGAACTCCTTATGGATTTGCCGGTGGTTGAAAAACCGATACCGGCTATCCTGATGAACTGTGATAATCAGACTGTAATTATCAAGGTGAACAGTTCTAAGGACAACATGAAGTCATCTAGGCATGTTAAGAGGCGGTTGAAGTCTGTCAGAAAGATGAAAAACTCCGGAGTGATAGCGCTGGACTATGTCCAGACAGCTAATAATCTGGCCGACCAATTTACAAAGGGTTTATCACGTAATGTGATAGATAGTGCATCAAGTGAGATGGGCCTGAGACCCACATGAGTCATACCACAGTGGTAACCTGTTCTACATGATCGGAGATCCCGTGAAGTAGGATGGTGAAACAAGCTGTTGGTTGACTGGGAAGAGAGACCTTTACAGGGCTCATTTCTTCAATGATGCGCTTCTCTCCTATTCTGTATGGCAGGTTGGTTTTTATCTCAATGTGATCTGAGTGGCTTATTTAGAGCAGAGATGTCGCCCTACAGGACATCTTAGAAGGAACACACCTATATGAGTTCGACTGCTGATCACAGTCTATGAGATTTGGGTGATCTCTAGATACTCATGAATAGGCATGGAGTATGACTTATACGCTCCAACCAGAGGGGATGCTTTAGGCAACCTAGTACTAGTAAAGGAATTGGATAAAGCTTGTTCGCACAAAACTGTCAATTCAAGGCATAGTCCATTGTTCAGTTGTGGATGAGTATAACTCTTTTCCTAGGTGGATGTTCAACTTAACAGTCTCCATCGAAACACTGGTATATCAAACAACAGCAGAACTGAGAGCATTTCTCGTGTGCCTTGAAATTTGGTGGGGATTGTTGGATTAATTGGGCTTGGTCCATTTTAATTTAGCAATTAATCAAATGAAATTCCTAGGCCCACATGAAAAACTGTTTAGTCCCATATGGAGAATTGAATGGGAGTTACACCACTTTAAAAGGTGGAACGTGGTAACCCCCTTGTGGAATTGGAGAGAGCTAATACACGCGCGCGCTCGCTCGCCTTGCCACGCCGAGCCGAGCCAAGCCGTGCGGTGCGGTGCGTGTGCATGTGCGTGTGCGTACACGCAGGCGTGTCGGGTGCGGGCGCGTTTTTCTTTATCTATTCGAAAATCGAAACGCACTGACTCGCAGTAAATAGTATTAACAATTGGCTGGCAGTAACGGTGCAGTTACTAGTGAATTATGGCTGCAGTTACTTTCGAGTAATGGTTGCAGTTACTAGTGACTAATGGCTGCAGTTACTCTGGTCTCTTCGTTTTTGCTGTTACAAAAGAACAGAGCATAAAAATGCTCTCCTCTCCATACGAAAAAAGGGATTAGAAAGAACAGTATTCTGTTTTTGTTGCTGTTCTCTGCAATCTTCAGTCCAGAACCTTGCGCGCAAAGGGTTCTGGGCGAGTAGGCCTCCGAAACTCCGTCCGTTTGCGTACCTGCACGGGTAGACAGGCGATCAAGTTTTTGGGGAGCGCATTGGCGCGACTGCTCAATATGTGACATACGTCATCTACTTCCTGGTGGTAAACTGTTCGCGAGATTGCACGGCGAACATCTTCCTGCATCACGCCTCGATCGACTACATCGAATAGGCCATCATGTCGACTGATGGTAACGGCGCCTCCGGTGTCACCGACACTGGCCCCGCCCGAGGGTATAATCTGAAAACTTCTCTGGTGTATTTGTTTCTTTGCACTTTGAATATGTTAATAGGTGCTGCTGTTAGCTTGTTCGTTAGCGAATATGAATACATCATCGTTGAATCACTCATGCTTTTGTATGTCATGTTTTATACGCTGAATTTCTGGATTAAAATATGCCAAAAATTGACTAGATTTTCAACAGGAGCGGCGGTCGGGGAGCCTGGTTCGGTGGGATGCGCGAGGGCTTCGCACGCAGACCGTACTTCGGGGCGGCGGCATCGGGTCCAGCCGAGCGGCCGGTGGAGCCGACACGGCGGCGGCTGTCTTCTTGTCCCCCCCTCGTTTTTTTTCTCTCTCGGATCTGTGTCGGTCTCTGGCCGTTAGCCTCAGCTCGGGCGGCGCGCTGCGGGCGCGGCAGCCGGTGGCCGGCGAACTCCGAGCTTGTATGGGGGGCGGATGGCTTCCGGCTGTCGAGCAGATCCGAGGCGGCTCCTCCAGATCTGGCGGCGGCATAGACCTCGCTGTGCGACACGGATTCTGGATAGCACATCTGGCATAGCCAGGCGGGGCTACAGTAGATGCATAGCACAGTTGTCCTTTAAGGGTGTGTATATGTATCATCTGGATGTTTTATTTCTAACAATCATCCAAATTTTGGACCGTTGAATTAGAGATCCAACGACTTCTCATTTTTGGAGGGGGAGATTTTTTTGGAGGGGGGAGATTGTTTTTTTGGAGGGGTTGGGGAGAATTCATGACCATTAGATCTCTAATCCAACGGTCATAAATTTGGATGATAGTGAGAAAGAAAACTTCCGGATGATGTTTATCAATACCCAAAATTTTTTACATAAAATCTAATATATATCTTTTTTAATACAAAAAAATATACACTACTACTAATATATACCAACACATACTCAGGAGAGAATCTCAGCTGCCATCCACATCCAGCCATCTTCTGAATTCTTATCACTTTCTCAGACCGCACCAGCCATCAGATACTCCGAATCTCACACGGCTATTGTGGGTGTTGTTAGAAATACCAACACAAGCTCTGAACTATGTCAAATGACAACGAGAATACAGCGAGTTTCGGAGAATGTTTAGAACACATGCGCGAGAGAGATTTTGCGTCACGCTCAACTAACTGCGACTTTTTCGTTTTCTACCTTTTATTCAGAATTGCATCAGTCGGTTATATATAAAGTAGGGGCCCGAATCTTCCTCAGATCAGCCCACGATCCGAAGAATCAGTTCACCAAAAAAACTGCTAAAAAATAGAGCTTTGACTCACTCTATGACTGGTACAGACTCTTACGAGTACGACCGCTATAGCAGTCTTATGACTATGAATGCTACTAAAGTTCCTACGGCCATGTCTGAGCAAAGCTTACGACCACGACCGAAGGAACCTTACGACCATGACTTGACCACGTCTAACAAGTGTGAGTGCTTACGATCATGATGCAAACAAGCTCACGACCATGTCTAGACCAAATGAAGAATACGACCATGCCTAAACAAAGAACTTACGACCATGATGAAGCATATGTTTACAACCATGTCTAAAACCAAACCTTACGACCACGCAGGCTACGACAATGCAGTGAAATACTTCAACATTCACTCCCTATTCCACTGCACCTACACCAAGCCGATGCAGTTTCTCTACTCAAGAAACCAAGCACGACCAAGTGGTTTTGTCAGAGTATCCGCCAGCTGCTCTTCAGACATGATGAAGACAATTTCGATTCTCCCTTCTTCCACACACTGCTTAATAAAATGGTAGCGAGTATCAATATGCTTACTCCGATCATGCAATATGGGATTTTTGCACAATGAAATTGCTAACTTGTTATCCACCTTCAGGAAGATCTTTTCAGGCTCCTTGTCCACCATTTCTACATACAACCGAGCAAGCCATATTCCCTGAATAGCAGCTGTAGTAGCAGTGATATATTCCACTTCACACGAAGATAATGCCACTACCTTTTGCTTCTAGGACTGCCAACTTATCAAGCACTTCCCAAACATGTACAATACACTGGTCTTTTACGACATCAACATCTTTGGCCATGTCACTATCACTGTACCCTATTATCTGAGGCTCCCTTGCTCCTTCCCATCTCAGGTAAAAGCAC
Source organism: Dendrocalamus sinicus (assembly GCA_036346575.1). Taxonomy (NCBI): domain Eukaryota; kingdom Viridiplantae; phylum Streptophyta; class Magnoliopsida; order Poales; family Poaceae; genus Dendrocalamus; species Dendrocalamus sinicus. The sequence continues at coordinate 15,344,795 of CM070665.1, read as the reverse complement.
CCCATATCATGAGTACCACTTATGTATCTCAAGATGTGTTTAACTGCAGCCTTGTGCTCAACAGTTGGGGCCTCCATGAATATGCTACCAAACCTGACTAAGAAAGCAATGTCAAGTCGTGTATGCACAAGGTACCTCAGACTACCCACTCTACTTCTGTACCAAGTAGCATCAACAAGAGGTCTAGCAGATTGCTTACTCAACCGGAGTCTGGCTTCCATGGGAACTTGACATGAATTCAACTCCAGTATCTTCAAACATATGCTGCCTGCTGTAACAGCCCAGGTTTTTATTAAAATAAAATTAAATTAAAATAAGTATTTTTGTGCCTAAATGTTAAATTTGGATTTGCCCTGAATTTTTGTTTTTGAAAAAGCTGGATTTGAAAAGTATTTTAAGAAAAACCTAAAAATAATTATTAAATAAAAAAGATATTTTGATTTTCTGTAAAAATCCTACTTTAAATTAATTATTTGGATTTTATTTGGTTTTCTGAGTTTTTCTGAAGTTTAAAATCTATTTTGAGAATAAAAAGTATTTTAGGTATGAAAATTAAATACCAAATTTAGTTGGAAATATTTTATTAAGTCCAAAATATTCCCAGAGACTTCTATGAATTTTTCTGGAATTTTTGGAGATTATTTCATATTTTTTTGAGCTTTAATGAATTATTTGGGCCTTTCTGAAAATCAAAAACAAATTTTAAAATTTAAAATCCCCTCCTCCTCCCTCCGGCCGCCACATGGATGGCCAGATGTTGTCCACGTCGCCCGCCCGGATCCACCTTCCCCTCTCCTGCGCTCGCCACCTGGCCGGCTCGGATCGACCGCCTCCCCACGCGCTAGCCCATCCCCGCCGTCCACCTTGCGCCCGCGCCCGCCGCCCGATTCCCTTCCCCTGCCACACGTCGCCATCCGATCGCCCCACTCCCTTCTCTCCCTACCACCCCAGGCCCGCATGTCAGTCACCCCCGCCTTCTTCCCCGTGCGGCCGTCTTCTTCCTCCCGCAGCCGCCACCGGCCGTTGCAACCTCCCCGCCCTTCCCAGCGTCCCCACTCCCTGAGCGTGCCGCTCCCCGTCCCATTGTGCGTCGCAAGACCCGCGCCCCGTGCCCCACGTCCCCCACCCTCGGCGCCCACCTCCTACCCCATTTCCGCGCCGGCCACCCGTAACCGCCGCCCTCCGGTGAGGAATTCTAGGCCACCCTTCCCTCCCCGACCCCTATAAAAGCCACCCTCGGCTCCACCTCCTCTCTCCCATCTCCCACTGCCCTCCGCTTCCTCTCCCGAGAGCTCCACCACCCCGCTCCGTTCGCCACCGCCTCCGCCGTCGCCTTGGGCTCCGGCGAGCGATTGCCGCTGGCTCGGGCCACACCTCGCCTCGCCGTCTCCACCACCGCCTTTGCCGCGCCCACGTGCACCTCGGGGACCCCTCGGCCGAGTCCCTCCACCACTGGAGTGCCATCTCTGCCGCCACCCAAACTGCGCCGCCGCTTCCCTCGTCGCCGGCCCGCCTCCGATCACCCACGGTAAAGCCCGCGCCCACCACCGGATTCCCCATGCACCCCTCTCCCCATTCCCCGCCTCGCCGCCGGCCGCTGCGCCGCCGTTCGCCGGTGTGATCTCCGGGCCCGAGCGCCGCCCCGGCGGCTTGGCCACGTCAGCAGCCGAAGCTGACATGGGTGCCATGTGGCGCCACGCCCCCAGCCACCTCGGCCCCCCTCGCCCAGTCGGCGCCACGCAGGCCACACCCCACCCCCTTGCCACCTCACCACTTCCCCTGGTCCATGGACTCAGTCTACATGGACCAGGGCCCACTGTCAGTCCCTCCGAGGCAGGGCTGATGCCATAAATCCGATTTTCTTTTAGGAAAATAATTCCATTAATCCCTACTAACGTCATAAATCCCTTTTTCAGTAGAAAAATAATTCCAGAAATCAGTGATTTTCTTTTTCTCTGAATTTAAACTTCTTGAAGCCCGTTCTTTTTCATCCTAACTCCGATTGAGCCCATTCAAATTTCTAAATTCATCAAAAATTTCCCTCTATCCATTTCTGGCCTCAATTCAAATATTTGAAGTCAATTTGAATTTATTACCTCTCTGAACTAGTGCGTAGGCCGCGTCTTACTGTCGTTTGCCTGTGGGCAGGCTTGGGCTTCGCTTTTATCCGTTAGCTTCCGCAGTTATTTGCTTTGTTTATCTTCACCAATGGGTGTTGATGTAAGACTTGGCCATAAGACCATATCTTTTATTTAATGAAGTTGGTCATTTGTGCTTGATATGTATATTTGTTGTACTGTGTGCACTAGCTGATCCTGGACTAGTGCGATTTACACAGAGGATCCAGGAGTCGTTACTCCGGGTTCCGACACCTGCTTCATTGTAATCCCTATACTGGTTTGATGCACTTCTATGCCCAAATAGTAAGACAGCAAACCGAGATCACTCATACTGAATATAGACTTCATCTCTTTCTTAAAATTGCTGATCTCATGAGTGTGTGTGCCAATAATGATTTAGTCATCTACATACATACCTACCAGAAGATTATTTGAGCTCGTACCTCTCCTGTACACAGCACTTTCTAAAGGGCACTTCTTGAAATCGAGTGACAAAAGAGTGCTGTCCAGTTTAGCGTTCCAGGCTCTTGGTGCTTGATGCAGTCCATATAATGCTTTCTTGAGCTTCATCACCTTCTGTTTGTTCTTCTCATCTTCAAAACCAAGTGGTTGGACCACATAAACTTCTTCCTTCAAGTCAACATTGAGGAAAGCAAATTTCACGTCCATGTGTTGAATTTGCCACCCCTTACTTGCTGCCACTGTAACAAGTAAATGCACAGTCTCAAGACGAGCAACCAGTGCATATACTTCTTCAAAGTCCACATCATATTGTTGCACATTTCTTTTAGCGACAAGTCTTACCTTGTGCCTCACAACCATCCCAGTAGAGTCCTTCTTGATTTTATAAATCCACTTGAGACCTATAGGTCATGCCCATTTGGAAGATCAACAAGACACCATGTCTAATTTTTCTCAATTGCCTTGATGGCCCTGTTCAGCAGGCAACAAGCCGGCCGACTTTTCGCAGCCGCTACAGTACCTAACTTTTAAACGGAGTATTTTCTTAAGACAGGGTCTACAAGTTAAACGTAGTATATGTTAAAAGCCCAACATCTGTACCAGACAAAATCGCAAGTGAGTATTGATCTCTCCGTAATCTGTACCGTAAACAGCTAAAATTCAAAAATTTCAGCCAAAAGCCATAAGCCGCAGCCAAAAAGAACAGGCCTGATATCTTCTTGCATAGCTTGTCTCCACACCGAATGTTTCTCAACCTCAACAAGACTTCATGGTTCCTCGGATGCAAGAAGGCTCATTTCACTAAATGAGTCTACCAGGTCATGCATTGATGTGTCTTGGTAGATGTCTGACAATGTGCGATACCACTGAGGCTCCCCGTTAGCTTCTGAATCATGGCTTGATGGAGTCACCAATTGAATTTTTCCTGGAGCTGATGTTGTTGCTAGAGTATTGACAGGTGAGGCGCTCCATGACTCAGCTAAGGATGTGCTCACCATCCCTCTGCCAGGCGTCGGCAAGACCCTAGTCTCACCACTCCTTTACAATGGTGCTTGCTGCTCCTCATTACCTGTAGGCACATAAGAAGTATACCCCACGGTGAATGTCTCACCAGCATTCAGTTCCCCATTAGTGCTTGAAAAATTCCACTCCCATCTGGATCCTTTATCAAAAAACCACATCATGTGTCACATTGATCTTGTTTGTGACTAGATTGTACATCCTATACGCCTTGGAGTCGGGCTCGTAGCTAAGAAATACCATGAGAGCACTTCTTTCACCATCTTCTTAATGTTAGGCTTCACATCCTTGACATATCCTAGACATCCAAATGTGCGAAAGTAATGCACATTCGGTTGTCTCCCATACCAAGCTTCTAATGGAGTTTGCCCATCAAGACTTTGGGTGGGTGCTCAATTGAGAATGTACACTGTCGTCATCACTGCTTCTCCCTAGAAACGGGCTAGCATTGCCTTAGCTTTCAGCATACTTCTCACCATCGAGATCACTGTCTTGTTTCGCGTCTCACCATGGAGAATACAGCGTCATGAGAAATCTTGCTACTCCATACCCTATGAAGTAATCACCGAGCTTAGTTGAGGTGAATTCTCCTCCCTGGTCAGTTCTTAGCCCCTTCAACTTGTGCCCACTCTCCAATTCAGCACTTGCCCAAAATCTCTTTAGAGCTGCTATAGCCTCATCCTTTGAAGCCAAAAGCACAATCCACATATACTGACTTTGATCATCGACCAGGAGCAAGACATACTTCTTGTTCCCCAGCATTGCCGGTGTGATAGGGGCACATAAGCCCCATGAACTAATTCTAGAGGATCTTCAGCTCGAAACTTGGATCCTTGCAGAAACGGCGCACAGTGTTGCTTGCCCAACAGATAGCCATCACATAGCTGCTCAATCTGTTATATGCGTGAAAAACCTCTCACCATGCCTTCACTTTCCAGCTTCCTGAGTGAATGGAAATTAAGATGTCCATACCTAGCATGCCACCTCCAAGCCTCTTCTTCACATCTGGCCAACAGACACACAGGGCTTGCCAATTTAAGATTAAGAATGTATAAGTGGTTTCTTCTCCTCTTTACCTTGGCAAGTAGTTCTCTGTTGTGATCATAAATCCACAGATTGCCATCCTCGATAAGCATTTGATAGCCATGCTCGTCAAGTTGTCCAAGACTCAGAATATTGCTTCAGAGCTTGGGGATGTAATAGACATCTGAGAGCACCCTGTGCTCACCATTGGGTAGGTGAATAGAACTACACTACGCCCACAGATATCTACCACAGATCCGTCACCAAACTTAACTGACCCTTTGATGATCGTGTTAAGTTCAACAAAATTCTTCTGGCACCCTGTCATGTGATTTATCATGCCAGTGTCAAGGTACCAGCCCTCATCTTGTTGCTTCTCCTCATGACCAAGATGAACCTAAGCATGGACCTTATTCAACACAATGTGATCACCTTCTTTCTCGGTTGTCTTTGTGAGGGAGCATACTTGCGCCATCAACAGAGTTGGTTCGTCATTGGGTCTGCACAAGATTCACTTGTTCTTTGCGTTCCCGCCGTGGCTTGCGACAATCTCATGCAAAGTGCCCAAAATTATTGCAGTTGAAGCACTTAACCTTCGGCTTGTCGCCCGTGTCAGTGGCCTGTGTAGCCTCCTTGCCACCAAGGCTGCCCTTTCCCTAATGACCCTACTTGTAATTACCTCAGTTTAGTTTGTAATTGAAGCCAGATGGATTGGGCTTGCCACCTCCTGATGATGACTGACCCTGAATCTTGTTCTTGTGGCATGCCAACCACTCCTCTTCGGTGAGGAGCAGGCGGTTTACTCCTTCTCCACTTTCTCCATGTTCCCAATGTTCCTCAACAGCCTGAGACGGCCTGTGAGTTCTTTGAGTGACAGCATCTTTAGATCAAGCATCTGCTCAATCGACATGGCCACCATCATGAACTTCTTTGGGACTGCATAGAGAAACTTCTTGATGACTCACTCCTCTTCCAGCTGATCGTCGAGCACCCAAATGGAATTTACAATTCCACTCAACCACAATGCGAAGTCATCGACAGCCTCAGAGTCCTTCATGCACAATGATTCAAACTCATTCTGCAACATTTGCACCTTTGCCTCGCAGACGCGCTCACCTCCCATCCGCATAGTCCTTATTGCCTCCCACGCCGCCCTGGCCGAATCCTTGTTGTCGAGCATCGGCAACATCTCGGAGGGCACCGCTTGAAGGATGGCCGCCAATGCCATCCGATGAAGCCAAAAATCCGCACCGTCTGGTTCAATCGCCTCCCACACTCCTTAAGCTTGGAGGTTAACTCTCATGATGAGAGCCCATTCAGAGTAATTCGTCCACATGAGCTGCGGATAGCGCAGAGTCACACCTGCCTCCTTGGGCACCGTCTGTGCCATAAGCTCCCGGCGGCCACTGCTGCTCCCACTCCCGAATGGCGTCAGTGAGATGGATTTGGCACCTCATGGCATCTTCACAGGACCTGCTACAAACTGCTCTGATACCAAATGTTATAAATACCAACACAATCTCTGATCTCTGAACTGTGTCGAATGACAACGAGAATACAGAGATTTTCAGAGAGAGTTCAGAACACACACACGCGAGAGAGAGAGATTTTGTGTTGCGCTCAACTGATTGCAACTTTTCCATTTTCTTCTTTTATTCAGAATTGCATTAGTCGGTTACATACAAAGTAGTGGCTCGAATCTTCCTCAGATCAGCACACAATCCGGAGAATTAATCCACTGAAAAAACTGCTAAAAAATAGAGCTTCGACTCACACTTTGACTGCTACAGACTCTTACGAGTATGACTGCTACAACAGTCTTATGACTACAAATGCTACTAAAGCTCCTACGACCATGTCTGAGCAGAGCTTACCACCATGACCGAAGAAACCTTACAACCATGACTTAAGACCATGTCTAACAAGTGTGAGTGCTTATGACCATGATGCAAACAAGCTCACGACCATGTCTAGACCAAATGGAGAATACGACCACGCCTAAACAAAGAACTTACGACTACGTCAAAAACCAAACCTTACGACCACATAGGCTACAACAATGCAGTGAAATACTTCAACAGGTGTGCCCTAGCATGCAGCCACGGGCGTAGTCGGCCAGCCGCGTAGCTCATTGTGACATCGCCACTGCTATGCGCTGCACTCCCTACGCTGGCATCAAGGCCCTCTCCTTTCCCAGTCCTAGCGCCACGATTCGCACCCTCCTTGATTGATGTTTTGTTCGTTTAATTTGTGATTTTTGATGGGGATTCTAGGGTCTGATCCGATCGGGGGCTGGGGATTTGCGCGTAGGGAGGAAGAAGCCGTGGTGGGACGTGAAGGTCGTTGTGCTTCTGCACGTGCTGTTCATTGATGCCATCTTACTGCTTGATCCAAGACCCTCCAGAGACTAGAGGCGAGGCCATCAGGCCAAGTGATATAACCCCCTCAAATTTCTCCAAAATGTTTCCCTTTGTTGAATGTTTAGATTATAAGTTTTGATAATTGATATGTAAGTTGTTTGGAGAATTGAAGTAGATTTGCATCTAGCTCTGGGAGTAGAAACATTGTCAAGTGGCATTTTTTTTAAATTTTTAGCAATAGTTTTGGCAAGAGATACTTGCTTAGTTGCTTTGTTAGGTGTGTCTATCAGATACAAACAAGGTGTCACGGCACTCCGGCAAGTCGCAGCGAGACCAGGGTGCCTGGATGCTTAGTCAACTAGGCGTCCGTCATGGTGACAATTAAACGATAGTAATAAATACAAGTAATGTCTTATATGATCGAAAATAAAATAACCATGAAACATAATAACACAAATTATCCAAATAACAAGGTCCATAATAGCAAATAGCACATTTGCCTTAAAATTTCTTAACTTTCAGTCAATTTTCTTAGTCCTTAGATCTACATTCAACCATCCAGATCATTCTCCTCATTCCATATAAACCCATCCTAACCCTTAGATCCAGATCCAACAATTCAGATCATTCCCCTCATTCCATATAAACCCATCCTAACCCTAACCTCACTCAACTCCCACCCACCCAACCACCAACTGCCACCGCCCCCATCACTCCTAGCGTGCCGCCTCCTTCACCTCTCCTCGGCACCGCCCTCCACCTCATCGCCTCGTTCCTCTGCCCTGTCCCCACCTTGCCACCTCCTTCCTTTGCCCTGCGCCCACCTCACCGCCTCCTTCCTCTACCCTGCTGGAGAGGGAAGCCGGCGGCAGGAGCAGGTTGGAGAGGAAGGTACCGACACCTCTTCTGCCGCCTCCGACACCGCAGCTGCTCGGGCGTTGCGGCCTCCTCTTCTGCATCCCACCATCGCGCCGACGACGAGGAGGGCTGCCGCATTGGGGCCGGCGCAGTGTGGCTCGGGAAGAGCACCGGATGAGGCAACAACAGTGTGGGAAGCGGCGGCCGGCTCCAGATCTAAGTTGGCGGTGGCCATATCTGCGCGGGTAGAGCCAGAGGCGGCCAGATTTGTCCTAGAGGTGGCTGCCTAGCTCCTCAGCCCTGGGCGACGAGCCTTGGCGTCCCCCTCTAGCCACCGGGATGATTTGGCGTCGTCTAAGCGACGCTGTGACAAGTATGGATACAAGAACTGAAGCACAGCATATATATTAAACTTATCCAGAAAGGGTGGTAAAGACAAGCTGTTTTAGTTAGTAACCGAAATTATTGCCGACTGGGAAGGCATCAAATGCATCATTTGTGGTTGTCTGTTTGCACCTAAGGTTTGCCATTTACCGACCTGGCAATGTGTGGTCCTTGTGATTGGAACAGCAATGTCGGGTGTAGTTAAGAAGACTAAATCATAAAGTAAGCATTTTAAGCAAACTATATGTGAGGGCTACTTTTGCATAGGATCCCCTCGCCGGCAGCGGCTCCCCGGCAGCAAGCTCCCGGCAGCAGCTCCCCTCGCCGGCGGCGGATCCGGCGGCTTGGTGGCCGGATCGGACGTCCCTCGGCCCGGATCTGCTAGGGTTCGATGGCGTCGAGCCTTGGCGGCGCCGGCGGCTCTCGAGCAGCGGCCGGACGGCGCGCGCGGGGCGTGGGGCGGCGTTGACGCGCGCGTGGAGCAGCGTCGAGGAGGTGCGGCGGCGCATCGTGGCCCGGCTTGGTGGCGGGCAGCGGCGGCCGTGCGGTTCGCGCCGAGGTTGCCGGCTAGCGGCGTGCGGCTCCGGTGGTCGAGCTCGGATCCGGCGGCGGTGCTGTGGCCCGGCTCGAAGGTGGTTGCCGGAGGCTAGCCTGGGTCTGGCTGGAGGCCGGATGTTGCGGCTGGCGGCGGGGAAGGTGAAGGTCGAGCGGTCCGGGGCGATGGGCCGGCAGCTGCACCAGTGCTTCGCGTCGACGGGGACTATGTTCTTGTGGGCGCTCTTCCTGGTGGCCATGACGGCGACCAACCTCAGCTTCCACTCCTTCGTCGACACCTCGTCGCGCTACTTTGCGACGTCGTGGGGCGGGCTGTACTGGGAGCGGCAGATCCGGGTGTCCTGTCGTCTCTCAGCAGCGGCCGGGGTGCGGCAGGCGGTGCGGTTACTGGGTTTGGTGCGTCTTGATCCTTCCTGAGGCATCCTGCGACGGCCGGTGAAGGCTGGGCTGGCTTCGGTGCTTGGCGTGGCGTTGTCGCGTTGTGATTTCTTTAGGCTTGATCCGTGGCTCGTGCCCCTGGATCTGCTCTGCGGTGGCGTATAGGCGTCGGCTTAGTGGTTTCTACAGTGGTGGGCTTTGCAGGAAGCGGCTCGTCGTGGAGTTCAAGGGTGGCTATGCCATGCCCTTGAGGCGTGCAGGACCCCGGTGTGTTGGTGGCGGTCTATTTTGTATGTAGGTAGTGCGTGAGGTGTTGTGGAGGTGCTGGCGAAAGCCTTGCCAGTGTTAGTACCGGTCTCGATAACGATGACGTCTTCGGGCGCCATTTTCCTTCCTGGAGGTGTTGTCATGGCACTCCATAGCCCTCATGTATACTGATCTCCAGGTGAAAACCTTGCCTCGGTGAGGCGGGCGGCATCGGCGACCCTCGTCGCTTCCTTGGAGGCGTCGCCTAGGTGGTCCATCTTCATGCAAAGTAGACCGAAGTTTGGTTGGCGCAGTCGGAGGAGGTTAGGGACTTGGTTGAAAGCAAGGATGGAGAAGAAGTTCTGAAGCTTAGTCTTTCTAGCTTTTTTATAGTCCTTAAGCTCTCTTTCTTGTTGTTTTATGTTCCTCAGTTTTGAGGCTTTGAGCCTAAGAGCTCGTGTAACTTTTGGCTGTATATATCCCACGTGGATATAGAGGCCGGATTTTATATCCTTTATCTAAAAAAAAACTTTTGCATAGGATCATTTGTTGGTGGTGACAGGCGGAACAGAGCTGAGTTCCCAAGCTAATCATGCAAGTAAATTAAGCCTTCGCACTGTCGTTTTTATGGACATGTTAACGGCCATATCTTTTTATCGTTTTCTTTTGTCCGATTGATTGTGATGTACATAGAGCAACAACTAACAAATTGTGAGCCAATCCAATAGTTCACTAGAATGTTATGTAGAAGAAATTTATAATATATAGTTGTGCTATTTCTCTGTTTATTTGTTCGGTAGCATGTTATCTAGAAGAAATTTTAGCGGTCATCTCTTTTTAGTCTTATTCTACTGTCCACATTCTTTGTTTGTAAATGTTGGTTTGTAGAGCACTAAAATATGAGAAAAAAAATAAAGATCTAGTCTCTTTATAGAGTGCTCATTCTGCTCAAGTTGAAAATATTTTGTGATGTTAGTTATAGTGCAAATATGTAATTTATCACATTTGAACTTATGTTATAACGGATGTACCTTAAGTTCGCACCCTCATCATCTAAATCCTGGCTCCACCATTGCTCCGAACAGAAGCCAAGACGACACCCCCTAGTAAAAGGTTTGCACTATACCTCCCCAACTAACTATTCATATTTACTACTACTTCCATTAGTGTGAATTGATGCGATGGAAGAAAGCAACAGAAGATTTGCAGCAATGATAAGCAAACATTGTATGGACGAATCAAAGGTAGATACAGGCACGCACCTCTGTCTCGGAGAACAGCAATATGCAAGGCATTTTGCCCGTCCGGTCCAGAGAACGACAACTGATTGTCTGTTCTATGCAGCTCCTCTGCAATATCCGTGTGTCCTAAAAAGATTGCAAGGTATAGAGGCGAAGTCCCTATACCCGGAACACGAGCCAGATCTGGGTGCTCCGCCAGTAGCCTCTTGACTAGAACCATGCTTCCAGTGCGGATTGCCTCATGCAAGACCGTCTCTCCTCTTTTGTTCTGCTTGCTCAGCACAGTCCTCACCCTCTCATTCCCGCCTTCCTCTCGTTTAGCCAAATCTATGAGATGACATACCGCTTCAGTGTTCCCGGCCTTGGCAGCGCAGTGCAGTGGCGTTTCCCCCCTCTTGTTTGGCGCATCCAGGAGGTGTCTTGCCTTTTCGTAGATCAGGTCTGAGCATGTGATACATGACCCCTTTGTTGCTACTTCATGCAGTGCAGAGTTCCCCTCCATGGTGACTCCTTCGAGGAGGAGCGACGCGGATTGGCCAACGCCATCTGCAAGGACAGCAGCAGAAGATTGACGCCTAGGCGTGGCCGAGCTCGAGCTTGAGCTTGAGCTTGCGTTGGTGCCCTGGGGCAAGGATACGGATACTTCGCCGGCTCCATCCCCGGCGTCAACGACGCCCTGAGGTGCAACCGCAGTTGGTTGCGGCGTCGGCCTATCTCCCCCATTAAGAAGATTCTTTAGCTCCACGCATTGGTTGGATCTGATGGCCATTAGCAGCTCGGGATGCATGGCCACAGCCTGCAAGTCGCCGGTGCTTGCCTCCAGCTCGGGATACATCGCTACCGTGGAGGCCCGCGCGTCCTCATTCGCTGTAGCGACCGGATTCCAAGGTTGCATTTCGTCTCTCCACGGCATCACCACTTCCATGAGCTAGCTACGGTTCCTCCTTTGCAGAACGCACTTCTCGTTTCTAAACTGCAGGTTGCTTTCTGTGCACACAAGCTACTGCCTAATTGTGTGTGTTCGAATCAGACGCTGGTACGTACACTTCTATATATATAATGGTCACACTTGTGCACAGAACACAATCATTTATTACTGGACACGTTCTCACAATCACTACTGCACGTTCTCACAATGATGCATCATGTCTGGTTATAGCTATGCGCTGCGCTACTGAAGCGTGTATGTTCAATGCTTACTGGACACATAAGAACAACGGTGCAGCCAACGTTCGAAAAAAATTACAATTCCACGACGATAGGGTTTAATGGGAGAGCGGAAAGAAATAAAAGTCAACGTACGTTTGTAAAAAACTAATGCAATTCCACGATGATAGGATCGAATTTCTTTGCAAACACATTAAATTTGCTGCTCGCTTATGGGCTCTACTTAAACCGAGTCTTATCTTCAGTCTGTCATAACAATTTGTATGTGTTGTTTTCTTATGTTTGTTCACAATATGATCTTGATTGAGCAACCACTATGATAGTACATGGTTGATGGTTGGTTGTACTACACCTAGCCTCCCTTTCAAACATTATTAGTTTATAACAAGACCTTTTTTTTACATTAGGTCCTAATGACGTGCAAAAGGTTCTTCCGGAATAACACGTACATGCTTTCTGATAGGCTAGCTCCAACCGAGCCTTGCTTTTAATACTACGCATATACCCATCCTACGACTTTTTACAGATATATGACCTGACAAAGTATATGTTCAACTAACGGTTAGTGAAAAACTCTAGACCAATTATTATGTTTTTATTTATGATCATTAACTTCCCTAAATCTTAACGATATGTCAGCTAGATCTTTAGAAAAGCATTTTGGCTCCTAAATGCATGTATGGTGACATATCAGTTGAGAGTGCTTACATGCTGCCCCTTTGATGCACCGTGTACAGAATCTAGTGGAGATTTTTTAAAAAAAATTACAAGCCCTACATATTTCTATTACTTAGTTCTTTCGGATCTTTTTTTTGTTTTGATGAGAAGTCATTTCTATATATGAGAGAGAGGTGCCTTATGCTCTGTTTAGTGACGTCGTGCTTTTGTTTATATATATATTTTAATATAACAATTAGTTGAATGCATTTTTTTGGAGCCATAACAATAACATCTTATTGGGATTAGTTAAGATTCCCAAAACTATATTCCATAACATCTCACCAGAACCGCTCTTCAAAATTTGTGCAATTTTAGTTTTTGGAGAGCATAAAAGTGCTATTTGAATAATAATTCTTTAAGCAAATTAACATTCATAATTTTACGGTCGATAGTTTGTAGCATTCTAAAATAAAAATTTTGTGCACTTACGTAGACATTTCGCAATCAGTTAAGTTGTTCTGACTACTAAAGATAATTTATTAAGGTGGTACTAATTTGTAGCAAGCTGTAATTTTCTAGGGTCAATAATTTGTGCTAGCTCGTAACCACTCTATAAATTAACAATTTCATTGCGACTCGAAAGGGACAGAAGGTGCGACTTTTGTAGAAAAAAAGTGTGTTTGCAGCATCGTGGAATGTCTAACCTTGATGGAGAAGTTATGCGTGTCTGATAAATCTGTACTACAGCTATTAGTGCTGTATGAACTGCTGGATTTTATACATGCTAGCTGAACATGATAGTTTTTCGGTTTGTTTTCTGTTTCTGCTGGCAAGATTGCATGGATATGGTTTTAAGATTTTTTTTTCTTACTAGCAGATACTAGAGAGAACTGGTTTTATACTATTATTTAATTTGAGTGTTGTACTTTGAATCTTGCAATTGCCGCGCAATCACGTAGATCAATCAAACTATTTTCCGATCAGTACATCAAGCGGGAGAGGAAAAGAACTGAAATATACATCAAGATTAGGCTGATCCATACTTATGTCACTCAGTACTCGTACTAGACACGAGAAATATGGAGTAAATTTTATAGCAAGCTCACTTTAGAAACAGCAAATACTCCATGAACATTAATTGGATTTTCACAAAGCAGAAAGCATCATTTTAAATGAATTTTGCCCCTGTAAGTGAACCCCTGAATTGTCCACAAGACTACAACTGTACATGCCTGTCTTCAAGCTGACAGAAGTTCAACGAAGTCTCCATTCCCATTTGCATGTCCTTCGTTCAAAGCTAACACTACTACAAAACAAACTATATTGGATGCCTTATCATAGACGGTTCATAGTAAACCATCTGTATTATAATTATCACAAATGATTTTACAACCATGACCATGTACCGTCTGTGATACGCAACTATCACAGACGGTTCTTATTAATAACCATTTGTGATAGTTCACAGACGGTTATTAATACGAACCATCTATGATAATTGCAGACATTTGTGATAATTTTGGGAGATGTACTTTAGATTATTTATGACTCAAATAAAAAATTTACAGGTTTTTATCATGCTTTATTGCTTTAAAAAAATCATTTTTAGCTGTTGAAATTAGGGAAAACTATAACGCCCCCATTTCTAAGGGCACTAGTAATCCCCGCAACGGTCCACAAATGAACAATTGTGGAGTACTGTACATAAGTATGCACCACAACAGCACAAGCTTACAATAAAAGAGTCAACTTTTATTACAAACATAGAGTTTAACAACCAGTTTTTACACAGCGGGCGCACAAGCCCAAAAGCTAAAATGCATCACAAAAACTCCCAGGCGACCTGAGCGCAGCTGAGATCTAAAACCACTCATCCTCTTGAAAGAAGGGCTCCTCAGGAACTCCATCTTCTGCTGGGACATCTGGGATTTCCTGGTCTTTTGTTTGTTGTTTAGCAAGTTATGAGTATCACCGTACTCAGCAAGTCATAAGAGTAAACCTCTATTTACTAATTGCATGGATATTCAAAGGAGGGAAATATACTGGTTCTATTAAATTGAGTGAATGCAATTTTATTTGCAACTGGTAAAACAAAACAGTTCTTCTTAAGGTTAAAAGGGATTTCCTTTCAACAGTTAATTCTACTTATGCCTCATTGTTGGAATCACCCAATTAACACAGCTTCATTAATCGGAAGCACGACGTATTCGAATATCATCAATTTCACTCTGCAGAGTTGCTCAACTTTACCCACACGATTCTTTTACTCCCGCGATAGAGTTATGAAAGCCAGGTTGTTTCACTGCTCAATTGTTTATATAGGCTCTACCCAACAGAATCACTCAAACACGGTTCACACACTACCCCTAAACTCCACTGGCCGCTCTAAGTGACTTCTATCGTTGTTAGGTATGGTTTTACTGTTCCACATACCCAATTCCCATCATCACACACCTACTTCCTATATAGATTCAATCGAGTTGAGCAGCTACTAAACTAGGGTTGACAAGTCAACTCCTGTGGTTGAGCAATTACTGTGTCTTCTACTCAGCATAAGGTTCTCGTCCTTATTTTTCATAGGAGGCCACAACCACTTTTCCCACTATGCCCACGGCACCCACCAATCCACACAAGCCTCCACCCTAGGGTAAGGTCGTGGATGAAGGTCATCTCGTGGCTTTCCACTGCACGACCTTACCCTAGTACCCATTTTGTAAATTCTACCGGCTAATAGCCAAATCACTTAATAGTACAAAATATTGAATCAGATGATCTACAATTATTTATACCATAATTTAAATATTATTAAGGCTGTCAAGGTGAATATGGCCTCAAATTAAACATGGCATTTAGCAGTGGTAGGACATAACTAATTAGCATGTCATTCTAAGTATTTATTTTAATCAATTAATATTTCAAAAATAACAATAATGGAAATATGGTAATTAAATAATTTAAATTTCATGGGATTCAAAATGATCAAAAACTTGTAACTTGCCTTGCTGATCTAAAACTTCATGAGCTCGTAAACCTCGGTGCCTAGATCTGGGCCTTGGACTGTGGCTTTGGAGAGATCGGAAGCTAGCGCAAACACATAAAAATAATAATAAGTCCACACTTGAATCTAGTCAAGCTAGGAAAAATAAACTAATTAAAAAGGAGTAAATGGCATAAAATTCAAATGAAGGGTTTGAATTTATTTGGAATTGAATTTGGTGAAATGGAAGTCAAAAATGGATTCATGATGTCAAGATGATCAAAAGGAGGTATTTTTGGGATTTTCAAAGTTTCTGGATTTTTCTGGGATTTTTAATGAATTTTCTGAAATTTTCTCGGATGAACAGTGTTGGGCTCAGCCCAACCGCACAGTGTGGCCCAGCCGGCTTTCACCTGCGTGGCCAAGCAGGCTGACTAGCCTTCGACCCATGGCATGCATGGCCGAGAGGCCCAGCACACGTGCTCACCCATGCCCGATGGGCGACGCGCGGACAGCGCGGACGGTTCGGATGTGCAAAAAGCGAATGCTTGGATAAGATGACAATAATGGGCACTGACGGCCGAGATTCGACCATGTTGCCCCCGGGAGGTCATCTTCAACATCCAGACTTCTCTCCCAGCGGGAAAGTAGAGCACGATGGCTTAAGTGAAGCAGCGCCGTCAAGGCATCCCTGGAGAAATTGGCTGTACAGAGGGGAGTGGCCTAAGCTTGGGGTTCCATTTTTGAACTTTGGAAGGCGTGGGGATGAACGGTGGCGATTAGCGGCTGGAGAAAAAGAAACGGCCTTCACGGAGGCGCTAAGGTGCTCTAGTGGGTTTTCGGGGAGATTGAAGGCAGTTTAACCATCTGGGGAGTGTTAGGGTCACGAAGGTGGTGGTAGTTTGGGTCGGGAAGGGCTCAGTGAGGCTGTCCACGAGAGGGGTGTTTCGGTTGGCGGCGATCTTGGTCGCCAGGGCTTTTGGCGAATGCTCTCATCTAGGGAAGTTCATCAACGTTTTTAGGAAGCAAAGGAGATCATGTCAGCACAAAGAATTGGAAAATAATCAATTGTAATGCGAGATGACCGCTAGGGCTCACCGGGCGCAGGGGAGGTTGCCGACGGCGATGCGGTCAACTTGAGGTGAGATTGGTGGCTTGGTGGGGTTTGTGGGAGTGCCAGAAAGCTTAGAATAGTGGTGTTAGTGCTTTAAAGACAACGAGCATCGGTGGCCGCTTAAGGCAGTTCGGGAGTGCGCCTCTCGCGCGCAAACGAGGAGATAGAGCAGGGCTCTGCCATGGAGGCGACAGTTTGGGCGAGGTGGCACTGTCCTTCTGCAAGAGTTGTCAAGGATTAGACAACGGGTACAGCGCGGTGTGCACAACAAGGGAAGAAGGGCGAAGCATTGTGGCGAGAGGGCGAGCGCGCGAAGCGAGGGATGAGCAGGAGCACGAGGCTGATCGGTGGGACCGCAAATCAATGAATAGAGGGAGCGGCACGTGTGCTCTGCACAGTGAGGCAGTTCAGCGGCGACAGCATCGCAGGGAGGCGCCAGTGTAGGGAGAAGGTGGAAAGGCCAAGAAAGGAAAGCGCATTTCCACTAGGATTGCCAAATTGGGAAAGGGAAGGGAAAATCAAGCAAAATTCATTTTAAATTCAAAATTTTGAATTTTGAGGTTATTTCAACCTACCCCCCTTAAAAATAATCTCGACCCTGAGATTAATTTGGTCTAGGGAGTAAGTTAGGAAAATCCCGCTGTAAATTTGACTCCTCCCATGTAGATTCTGCTGAAGTATGGTTTCTCCATTGCACTCGACAAAATCTGATATTCTTATTTCTGAGTTGTCGTTCTGTTGTTTCCAGTATTTGTAGAGGTTCTTCTGGATATGTCAAATCTTCATGGAGTTCAATCTCTTCCACTGAAACTTCATCAGTAGGCTGTCTCAAACATCTTCTGAGTTGAGATACATGGAATACATTGTGTATTCTGGTTAGGTGTGGTGGCAATTGTACTTCATATGCCACTTCTCCCACTCTCTTTGTAATCTGAAACGGGCCTACATATCTTGGAGCCAACTTTCCTTTTATCTGTGATCTCTTGAAAATTT
This sequence comes from Dendrocalamus sinicus, assembly GCA_036346575.1. Taxonomy (NCBI): domain Eukaryota; kingdom Viridiplantae; phylum Streptophyta; class Magnoliopsida; order Poales; family Poaceae; genus Dendrocalamus; species Dendrocalamus sinicus. The sequence continues at coordinate 15,327,237 of CM070665.1, read as the reverse complement.
TAAATGGAGTAACCTTGAGATATACAAAATCTACTACTTCAAAGCTTAGATCTTTTATGCGAGTATCTGCATAACTGTTCTGATGATCTTAAGCAATCTTCATTTTATCTCTAATGATCCTTACGTGAGCTTCTGCATCTTGGACAATTTGAGGTCTGAGAAATTAACGTTCTCCTGCCTCGGTCCAATTCAAAGGGGTTCTACATTCCCTTCCATATAATGCTTCAAATGGTGCCATTTGAATACTGGCTTGGTAGCTATTGTTGTATGAGAATTGTGCAAATAGCAGACATATATTCCATGCTGCTCCATATACAATGGCACATGCTCTCAACATGTCCTCTAGAATCTGATTTGTTCTTTCTGTCTATCCTCCTGTTTGCAGATGATAAGCTGTACTGAAAGCTAGATGTGTTCCCAAAACTTTGAAGTGAATTAAGCTTATTTATCTGAGACAATTTTCTTTGGAACTCCATGAAGCACCACAATTTTTGTCAAGTACAATTCTGTCAATTTATCTTTTCCATAAGTCTGCTTGATTGGTAGGAAATGTGCTACCTTAGTTAATCGATCAACAATGACCCAAATAGAATCATATCCTCCTTGTGTCTTGGGTAGTCCAGTAATAAAATCCATACCAATACTTTCCCATTTCCATTATGGCACAGATAGTGGATGTAATAGACCTAATGGTCTTTGCTGATCTATTTTCACCTTTTGACATACATTACATTTAGCTACATATTCGGCTATCTCCTTCTTCATGTTATTCCACCAGAACCTCTTCTTCAGGTCTTGGTACTTTTTTGTGCCTCCAGGGTGTATTGACAATTGAGATGAATGGGCTTCTGCTAGTATCAAATCTTTCAGTTCTTTCTTCTTAGGTATACAATAACGTCCATGGAATTTTATAATCCCATCTTCATCTTCTGTAAACTCCGTTGAATTTTGATCTTGACTGCTCTTTTTGAGTCATTGAATTTCTTCATCTTCCTTTTGAGCTGATTTGATTTGGTCTGTTAATAACGGTTGAATTTCCATTGTGGTCAGCATTCCTTGCTCAACTATTGCCAGGTTTAATTTCTGCATCTCTGTAAACAATTGTGGTGGATGATCAGCTTCATTGACTATACTTTGGTAAGCCTTTCTGCTAAGTGCATCTGCAACAACATTGGCTTTGCCCGGATGGTACTGAAGATCTATATCAAAGTCTTTTATTAATTCCAACCATCTCCGCTGTCTCAAATTCCTAATATCCAGAGAGTGGAAAACAACTTGAAATAGATGAATCGGAACTATGGATGACAATTCCCACTCGGTGGCAAGCCCATCAGGGGTGTGTCTAGGGTAGTTCATATAGCTTATACCACCGTGGACCCTACTGTAGGCGGAGGAGAACTACACACATAGGCTGGGCGCAGGAGGAGGAGAGAGCAGGACAAAAGCAGATCGGGACTAGGGTAGCCTGTTAGATCCATACCCTGACACCCCGTCAGGTTCAACCGGGTTTACTCCCCGGTTCCTAGGTCTTAAATGGGCTGTGCACCCTGCGCATCTAAGCTCACGGGCTACTCACAAGTAAGCCCCTCAAGCAATAACCTTATAAGTGGTATTGGGCCTTCTCCCCCAAAAAACTAATCCAATGGGCGGAGGCTCTTTCACACTTATAAGTTGTACCTTTACCTTTTTCCCAATATTCTCCCTTCACACATTGCCCATTCGTTGGGAGGAGGAAGATGTATAGTGTTGGGCCTTGGCCCGCACAGTAAAGCCCATTCTTTTTAAAACAAATTGGGCTGGTCGTATTACTATTCATTACTATGCTAAACTGTTCATTCTGACCTGGTAGTAATCCAAACCGTTAGCAAATAGTGAACCCTAACCCGGTACTATAGTAGTCCAACCCACAGTGAACCCTAACCCGGTACTATAGTAGTCCAACCCACAGTGAATAGTAAATACCTGCCACTATTCATCCGAACCCTAAAATGCAAGTATGTACCCATTTTTCCATTTTGATCTCATGAAGTCCATTCTCAACCCTGTTTAGCCCGATTATACTTTGATTAAAATCCTAGCCAGCACGGATGTCATTCCAAACCTATGTCGAGTACTATTCCGACCATTACTATTCACTGAAAACCCAATCAACACAAATATAGTCATTTTGACCATCTTGACCGAACGAAGTTCATTTTCACCTCTATTTGGTCAAATTAGGCACAATAAAATCCCAATCAAACTAAACACCATTTTTAAACCTAAAACCGATAATACTCAAACCAATATTGTTTACCAAAACCTATTAGACATATATATACCCGTTTTGACCATTTTAACCCCACGGAGACTATTCTCAACCCCATCAAGCCTAAAGAGATTATGATGAAACCCTAGTAACCCAAATAGTATTTTGAACCAAGCCTAACCCTATCCAAGATACCCTTCCGGCCCATCTCCCTTACCAAAAGACCATTTAACCCGAATATGCCCAATTGACAATTTTGAACCTGTCTTCACCATTTGAGCTCCACTTCACCAAAACAAACTCTAATAAAACCTAAACCAAGCCATGACCATTACAGTAAACTAACCCTATTCACAACTCGTGTCGATAACATTTCAATCCGAAACCGGAACTATCCTAGACTTATCGCTATTCACAGAAACCCATCTATAATCACTCTGTCCATCTCAATTCCATTTAATCTATTTTCAAACTAACCTAGCCAAACCAAATATGCCTAAACCCTATCCACCTGAACTTATTTTCCTTATGTCCTTTGGTTATTTATTTGTATTTTGTTCACATCTTGCATTCTGCAGGGCCAAAACTTATTTGCTTTCATTTTCTGCGCTAGTACTCGAACCCAACAAGTTGGTTAATAGAGAAGCTACAAGAAGTCAGTATCCAGCCTGAGGACTATAGTTAAATAAGCAGAGACTATGTATAAGGAGGCAAGTAACATAATTTTGATCATATTGAACCTACATTCTCTTAATTATTTAATTATCAGTATTTTCATTATCTTATTTACACACTGTTATTTCATGTACAAATACTATTTAGAATGACATGATACTTAGTTAATTCCTACCACCTGAAAAAGCCTAGTTTAATTTGATGGCCATATCCACCTTGACAAGACTTAGTACTATTAAAAGTACTACTTAAATAATCATGGTTGATTAGAAACTCAATTGTTTTATACTACTAAGAGACTTGGCATTTTGTTGGCAGCGTTTTAAAAGCAGTTCTAGGGTAAGAAGGTATCATGAGAAGCCACAGGATGGTTGGGTAACATGACCTTATCCTAGAGAGACCGAAGGGGTGGCAATGCCGTAGAGCATTGAAATAAGGGTTTGTGGATGGAAATTGTCTCGGTGAAAAATATAAGGACTAGAACCTTATGCAAGTAATGAACATAGTAATCGCTCAACCACAAGCTTTGATTCGTTAAACTTGGTCTAGTAGTTGCTCAAATTGATGGAATATCTACAAGAAAGAAGGAGCGGAGGGGCGTGGTATGGAAACGGTAAAACCATACTTAACAACAGTAGATCCGCATAAATCTGGTGGGTGTGTTCCAACTTGGCCAGTGGATACCTGAGTTTGTGTGTGCACAACCTGTCAGGTAGAGGCTATATAAAGAATTGAAGTTGTGTTTATAAATAGTATTCAAATACATCATGCTTTTGGTAAATGAAGTTGTGTTTAATGGGTGATTCCAACAACAAAGCATAAGTAGATTTAAAAATGTTGAAGTCTGGTAATCAAGTTTTTTGAGACCCTAATCTCTTAAGAAGTAATTACTTTGTTATTTTATGTTCAAAAATATTTACAAATAAAATTGCATCTACAAATATTTTAATAAACCACTATATCTCCATCTCTTAAAATTTTTGGCAAGTACATATATAGCATTTCCCTATGTGACTTGTTGAGCACGGTTGGTTGTACTCAGTCTTGCTATATTTTCCACCACAATAGATATCAGAAGAAGAATGGATGTTACAAGTTTTCGTGTTAGGGTTATGACAACACTCAAGTGTTCATGTGGAAATTTTCTTTGGATCTTCTGAATATAAGTAAATTTTGGGTTTGGACGCCTATAAAACTATTAAAGTTGACTGTTAGGTCTTATTTTAATCAGATTAACCCTTTTTAAATGTTCGTGAGAAGACATGATACTTCTTTTATCCGCAACTGAACTCCTAGAATGTTGCCGGACGTACAAAGACCCTGTTCCCAGAAATGGGGGCATTACAGACAAATGTTCCATCCCAGAAAGATGTCTTTGTGAAAGACAAATCGAGATCTGGTTTCGAGGTAGGGTGTAGTTTTGAAAACTAATTTTAACCTAATTTTGTTCAATAACATGACTCTTGAGTGCACATGCAGTGTCCACGAGCCAAGCGCAAACACGCAATGCTATAGATTCTTCTCTCACCATGGTGCCAACATTTCTTAATATATGTGGCACATCTATCAATGTTAATATGTGGACATCAACCAGTTCTCGAAGTAGCAGATAGTTGAAGGTTTGACAAGTTGGTTCAAAATTGTTGTATGCTTGTAGGATTTGCTCAAGAACTTACAGTAACGTCTTAAAACAAAATTGAATGGCGCTGTTTAGAGCTTCATTTGAAGTAACACAGACGGGCAATCAGGCAAAACTAAATACACCGGAAAGGTAAAATTTTAAACAAGCATATAACAACTTTGACCTTACTTGCACACTAACTTCCAAATGTACGTCACTTCAAAAATTACCTTACGACCACTACTACAGAAAATGTCATCACAGACGGTTCCAAAACGTCATCACAGACGGTTTTGTGAACCGTCTGAATTTATGGGTCAGTGATAATACGAGGTCATCACAGACGGTTTGCAAACCATCTGTGGTGCAAATATCACAGACGGTTTTTAGTTGAAAACCGTCTGTGATATATAGTTATCACAGACGGTTTTTAAATAAAAACTGTCTGTGATATTCTTTTCTACCCCTAAATCTATTCCTGTTTATTGGCTAGCCTCAGGAAATGCTAGCCATGCCCTCTGAGACAAGCAGATATACATACAATTCCTGACAAACATACAACATCCAATTCACATCGCACTTCATTTGACAAACATAAAACATCAATTTCGCAAATCAATTAATTGAAATGAAATAAAATATCCATTAAGAAATATACAATTACAAAAGATGTACGTTGCATTTCCACTTAGATGGTAACATTGCATTTTTTATTGCTCTATCACTCCGGAATTGAGGTCTCGCGAAAGGAACTGATCCATAATCAACGAACTTGTCAGAGTGAACAAGCTATACTTGGATGGTGCATGATTATCATTCAAGTATTGCTTGTGCACCCGACAAGTTCGTTGATTATGGATATCTTCCTTTCGCGAGACCTGGATTCCGGAGTGATAAGAGCAATAAAAAATCATGGTACACAGTGGAAATCTCCAGCTGGGTTTATGACGTTAGCCACTAGAAAGTACGCTATCTCTCCTCGAATGTGTGAAAAGTCGGGTTGTTTCAATGCAGTTGACGGGATGAACACAACCTGTCGATAGGAATATCAATGTGCGTATATATATAACGTGATAAGTATGAAGTAATTATGGGAAGATTGACAAACCTTGGAATTGGTGATCCTCGAGGAGTCGAGGAGTAGCTCCATATGGTGGCAAACATAGAATCCACATGTGTTGCCCGGCGACTGCTGGTGGCACTGCAAAAAATGCAATGTGTTAATTCAAGAGGCATTATTACCAACTATTGCATAGGATTGATTAATGTGTAATAGCGAAAACCTTAAAATCTCGAGCATGTGTCAGGCCTTTGGCCCCTTGCTTCGAGACACCTCTCATTGCAATGTACATCGCGAACGCCCTACGTGATTCAAAAAAGTTAACCTTAGTCATTCGGAAGGAAAGAAAAAGTACAATATAGGTATATATGGAGAAAATGTACTTACCTATCGATTATTTGGTTGACAACTGTGAAGTCCATTTTATTCTTACTTAGGGAATGAAGTTAATATACCTTGTTCCATTTTGGTACAATTACTATTAAAATCCAATGATAGTTATGATGGAAGGGCATAAGTACATATTCCTTATTGCGGTATTGCAGCAGTGCTGCTGCAATGTACCTCTCGACGATGGATGACTCCTCGTCAATGGTAGTCCTAGCGACCAAGTGTGGGTCCAAGAAACCAACCGATGATGTTTTGGATGTTCTAGCTTTAGTCAGCATGTGTCTATACATATACACACGAAAGCAACAAATTATATATGACATTTATCGGTATGACATGAACGGAGACTGTGATTGTACACACTTACAGCGTCCAGCATCGAATGAGTGAGACGTCAAGAGCGTTGAGTGTGAAAAGATCGAATAAATCCTCAAAGGCGACCACGAAGACACACTCTTGAAGATTGTGATGTAAATCATGCGGCGCGAATTTGACAGTGACACTTGAGATCTGTTCTCCCTCTGGCTTATTGGACTGCTCCATATACCACTTGTGCAATTGCAGGCAACTATATGCTAGGGGTTGGAGGACCTTGGGCTCGAGCAATGGCTGGCCAAGTACGGGATCTCTGGCTTATTGGACTGCTCCATATACCACTTGTGCAATGGCAGGTACGGGATATCATCATTGGTCTTCTTTGCTTTGCTCTTGCTGGCCTTGCTGGCCTTGCTGCCTCGGCTGTAGGTCGACTTAATGGCAGTCAACTGTAAAGGTAGCAGCGGTGCAAGTTGCTCTGGCGAGAATAGCACCTTTGGAGATAGCACCGGTGCAGCTAGCGGTGGTGGAGACAAGTCTTGTAGTGGAGATGGCACCAGTGCATGTTGCTCGTTTCGCCGCCCTCTCGCTCGCCACCGGTGAAGAAGCCTCCAGGGAGATGTCACTTTTGGGCCACTGGATGAATGTTCCAATGGCCTGCCCTAGAGTCACGATCTCATCGTTGGGGGGCTTGGGTAGTGGAAGGACCTCAAAATTGACATGCACACCATCCACATTAACTTTTGCGGCTCGGCGCTAAAGCTTGACCGTGCAAAGATGGCCCCGATACTGACGGATATGCCCGCCCCAAGCAGCGTGCAAGGGAACGGAGGCATATCTCACTTGGAGCCCGCACTCGAGGCTCCTACATAACGATACAGAATTAGCTAGTCGAATAGGCTTATCAATGGAGCAAGCATTCGAGAGATAATAATTATTACCAGGATGTCGTCCACAGGAAATCTGGCATCGGTTTGCGTCGGATTGGACGCGCAACTACTCGGACGGTTGTGCGGGCTAGCTAGCACAGGAGCGGTGGGGGCGGCCTCCTGACTTTCTGTATGTTTCTGCACCTCATCTCTGACTACATCAGCCAGCTCACCCATTAGCTCCTCTCTAAGAGATGCCTTGATCTCTTCTAGTAGCCGTGCATCACGCTCGGCTTTGTTTCTCTTCCTGCGCCGATACATTTCGGAGTCATCTTGGAAACCATGTTTCCAAGGAATGTAAAGCCCAGGGCCTCTCGTACGGCCCGGGTGCTCCTTGTTTCCCAGGGCCGCGGAGAGCATATCATTCTCCCTTGTTCTCTGGAATGATCCCAGGGTAGATTCAAAACTCAGCTCTTCCTGCAAGAGCATGACATGTCATTTCACTTCGTACGAAGTTGTGGAATAATTACAAGATACGTAGTTCGATCGATATCTTACCAGGCAATGGGACACTTGCTGGTCTGCAGGGTTTCGAAAGGAGACGTCCCCCGATGTCGTTGTGGATGACCTTGCTCTAATCCAATTTCGAGTGCGCTCATCCGGGATATTGGCAAATAGCGGGGCGGTGTCCTGCAGGGCTGCCTGATCGTCCTCGCTCCTCCACTGCGGGATTTTACCCGCATACCCAGCTATGCCAAGTCTATGGGGGTGTGTGTTTTTTGCCTGGAGGGCCTTGTGCGCTGCACTTGTACTTTTGAAATCTTCGGTCATCTTCGAAGCCTTGAACTCTTCCCATTGTGGTTCCAGGAATGAGTATTTATGAAAGGGCATTTTGTCCTCCTCCACGTAGTCCTTGACAAGCTTGCTCTTGAAGTTCTTCCATGCTTTGCACGCCCCTAGCAAGGCTTGTCGTTGCACAGCATCTTGGTGTTCTTTTGGGATCTCAAACGATGCCAAAATTTCTGTTAGTAGCTCTCTTTTCCGAGTCGTAGGCACGTCCTTCCACGAATTGTATGTGATCTCAATTCGTTCTCGTGCAACTATTCTGATCATGCTTCTCCATGCGCTTACTGCTTTGCGAGGAAGGAGAGGAACCCCAGATACATCGACCTGTGTGATGGTAAATCGGCCCTCAGGCTTCTTCGATAGCCCTCTTCCTTGGCGTCTTGATTTTGAAGCGGACGCCTCCGGCGATGGTGTTGAAGAATGCGCGGATGACATGTTGCTCAATTTGTGAGTCTATTAGCATAAGATAAGAAAGTGATCATATTGATTGGTTCCAACTAGATGGGGTAGAACAAAGAACATTGATAAAAATAGATGTTTGTACATTGATTGGTTAGAACAAAGAACATACATTTGATGCTCAATGTTAGGAAGAGAGGAGAGGGGTAGAGGGGAGGGGAGGGGAGAAGGGAGGATTGTGCTTATGATAGGAAGAGAGCAAGATGAGGAAGATGAGGAAGAAAGGAAGATGAGGAAGATAAGGAAGAGAGGCTCAATGTTAGGAAGGAGGAGAGGAGTAGAGGCTCAATATATGATGTAGATCTTATATTTTCTCTTGATTAAACCTTAAATATCATCAGTTGTTTATAGATATATAGATAGAGTAGAGTTAGTATACATTAACATGCTGACTAAAGCTACATTATACTTAACACCTACTTTAGTTGCTAATACTATATATTGAAGTTGACAGATGAGGCATAAACATATTTCTTAGTTTAATTCCCGCAATTATTATAATAGCACAAGCATGATAAACATGGCATATAAATGACTTAAGTGCACATGAACAAACCTAACCAGCCGAAAGTCTGCATGGATATAGACAGTAGAAGACTAATCACTAGAGCTCAAAATCCTTATCCCGTTATCAAGATCTATTCAGTCTTTGATTAGTTCATCACAGAGCAATCACCAAACCCACATACATAGTCTTTGAAGTTGACAGATGAGGCGGCGGTGAAACTCACAGATGCGAGGAGGCGGCGGCGAGGGCTCGGGGAGGCGGCGGCGACGGCTCGAGGGAGGTGACGACGACGGCTCGGGGAGGCGGCCGGCGAGGGCTCGAGGGAGGCGGCGGCGACGGCTCGAGGGAGGCGGCCAGTGAGGGCTCGAGGAGGCAGCGGCGATGGCTCAAGGGAGGTGGGGGCGACGGCTCGAGGAGGAGGCGACGATGGCTCGGGGAGGTGGCCGGTGACAGCTCGAGGGAGGCGGCCGGCGAGGGCTCGAGGAGGCGGCGGCGACGGCTCGAGGGAGGCGGGGGCGAGGGCTCGAGGCGGCGGCGAGGGCTCGGGGAGGCAGATGGGGATTTAGATGTAGAATAACTGCAAAATACATGGAAAACCCTAGCTAGATGGTATATATAGGGGATTATTATAGACAGTTCTACAATTAGAACCGTATGTGATATCAATATCACAGACGGTTCTAAACTACGGTTCTAAGTTTAGAACCGTCTGTGATAACCTACTATCACAGACGGTTCTAAACATAGAACCATCTGAGATAGTAGGATTATCATAGACGGTTCTAAACTTAGAACTGTCTGTGATATTTATATCACAGACGGTTCTACGTGTAGAACTGTCTATGATAAGCCCATCCACCCAGTTATTAAGACAAACACCAACCAGCTGCATTCACACATTTTCACCAACCAGCTGCATTCACACATTTTCACCAACCAGCTACATTCACACATTTTCACCATCACACTGTAAATGTCGGCCCTTTTGCCAACCATGTCAGCGTCTCACTTGGCGAGCTCCTAGCGATTTGCTCCTTTAACCATTGGTTGAACTGACTGTTGTGTTGCCTCATGATCCAAACATCCGGCCGCTCCGGATTCTGTTGCCGAAGCACATCCTTGTGCTGGTCGACATAAGGCGCCACTTCAGTCATGTGTTGCAACACCGTGAAATGGGCTTGAGTATACGTGTCCATATCTAGAGTGATTGCTTTCCTTTCGATAGTTCCGAGACCTTTCAGCCTCCCCTCATGACGAGATTGAGACACACCTATCGGTTGAATCTGAGCTATATAATCGACACAAAACTCAATGACCTCTTCGCTTGCATAACCTTCGACGATACTGCCCTCCGGCCGAGAACGATTCCGTACGTAGGACTTGAGAATTCCCATGAACCTCTCAAATGGGTACATGCTACGTAGGAATATGGGCCCGCACATTTTTATCTCCCATACAACGTGAACAACGAGATGGACCATGATATCGAAAAATGAAGGAGGGAAATACATTTCAAGGTGACATAGAGTCATCACCACCTTGTCCTGTAGAGCATCTAGTCCTTCGGGATCGATGACCTTCTGAGCAATTGTGTTAAAGAAATAACATAGCCTCATGATTGTCTCTCGGACTTTGATTAGCAAAATATTTCTAATTGCAATAGGGAGCATCTGTGTCATTAGCACATGACAATCATGAGACTTCATGCCATTTAACTTCAAATCTTGCATCGAAACAAGTTTCTTCACGTTGCCGGAGTAACCAGACGGAATTTTGACACCATGCAAGCACTGGCATAGTTCTATTTTCTCAGCCTTGGACAGAGTGTAACACGCAGGGGGAAGGTATGTTCGTCCATTATCAGTGCATGTCGGTGCTAACCCAAGCCTGATGTCCATATCAGCCAAGTCAAGCCGTGCGTTCACGCTGTCCTTTGTTTTATCATGAATATTCAGTAAGAGACCAATCAAGCTGTCGCATACATTCTTTTCTACGTGCATGACGTCGATGCAGTGTCGAACATCTAGGTACTCCCAATAAGGTAAGTCCAAATATTGATCTCTTCTTCCAGGTGTTCTTCTCATGAGCCCTCAATTTACGTCCCTTTCCGAGGACAACATCTAAATCCTTAACCATATCATAAACCTCGTGTCCCCTTAAATGCCTTGGAGCTGAACCGTCTTCCTTCTCTCCGTCTAATTGTTTCTTCATCTTGCGGTATGGGTGAGCCCTCCGAAGGAACCGGCGGTGACGCATGTAGACGGTTTTGCGTGAGTGTTTCAGCCACACACTCTCGGTACCATCTAAACAGTGAGTACAAGCTTTGGCACCTTTTGTACTATGGCCCGATAGGTTACCAAGGGCAGGATAATCATTTATGGTGCAGAACAATAAGGAGTGCAGAGTGAAGTTCTCTCGCTTGTATGCATCCCATACCTGCACCCTTCGCTCCACAAGACTTTTAGATCTTCCACCAACGGTGCTAGGAACACATCAATATCATTCCCAGTTGTTTTGGCCCTTGGATAAGTATCGACAAGAAAATATACTTTTGTTTCATACACATCCAAGGAGGAAGGTTATAGATGCAGAGTCACGGGCCATGTGCTATGTCGGTGCTCATGCTATGAAAGGATTCATTCCATCTGTACTCACCCAAACCTTATATTTCTTGGTTCTGCATCAAGTCCGCAAAACTCCTATCGATGTTTCTCCACTGCGCGGAATCAGCAAGGTGTCTTAGCATTCCATCCTTCTTGCGCTCCTCCGAGTGCCAACGCAGCAGTTTTGCCTCCTTTGGATTTGCAAAAAACCTTTTCAAACGGGGAATTATAGGAAAATACCATGCCACCTTAGCAGGAGGTCCTTTCTTCGCCTCTGTTCCCTCGCCATCATCTAATTGATTGTTACGTTTGTATCGGGATGCGTTGCACACCGGACATACATGCATGTTTGCATACTCTTTACGGTAGAGGATACAATCGTTCGGACATGCATGTATTCTTTATACTTCCATTCCCAACGGACAAAGAACCTTCTTGGCTTTATAAGTGGTTTTAGGCAACTCATTTCCCTCCGGAAGCATGTCCGCTAAAAGACGTAGCAGCGCCGTGAAACTCTTGTCGGACCAACCGTTGCTTGCCTTCAATTTCAACAATTCAAGCACGGCCGACAACCTCGTGTACTTGCAGCACGTGAACAAAGGTTTCTCCGAGCCCTCCATCAAGCCCCAGAATTTAACATACTCTCTCTCATCATAGTTCTCTTCTACATCGCGAAGCATCTGATCTAGATTATCATCGTGCAACCTATCCGAATCCGAACCACAATCGACATCAGCCGGCGGCATGTCGACATTCACTTCACCGGCGATGTCATCCGGCGGCATTTGATCATTCACTTCGCCATGACTAGTCCAACACGTATAACCCTATTTGAAACCCCTCCGAATCAAGTGTGCTTCAATTTGCCCTCGGTTCTTAAACATCTTTAAATTCTCGCAGTCAATGCATGGACAGTACATATATTCCACCCCCTTATTCAACATATTCTCCTCGGCAGCTCTTGTAAAAGCAGACATGCCATTAATGTACTCTTCACTCACACGGCTTGCGGCATACATCCAGCTTCGGTCCTACGTTACGTACATATATAACAACTTAGTATTAAAAATTAAATTAACTAATTATTACTACATATATACCGGCCACATGTATTATATTGAGGCTTAATTTGCTAGCTCAATTCATATTACAAACACAACAGCTATTATACAACCAACAATTTTGCAAACCATCTTCAATTAATAACACTCACCAATTACTTAGATCTAAATTGTAATGCATTCAAAGAAAAAAATAAAATTCATTACTAACCATATCTAGAGCAACCAGGAAAGTATGAATCTTCAAAGCTCAATCTATGCCTCCTCTCACCAAATTAACTGGCTTAAAATCGCCTAGCTTGCCTCCTGAGCGAAAGAGTGCGCAGTAGCTGCTAGATCTGGATCGAAATGAAGACAGATGCGGTCTGAGCAGCGCAATAAATGCCGAGTGAGCATTATCACAGACGGTTTTTAACAAAAAACCGTCTGTGATAATTCACAGACGGTTTTTTCATTAAAAACCGTCTGTGATAATCTGGGATTATCACAGATGGTTTTTAATACAGACCGTCTGTGATACTTCGGTATCACAGACGGTTCATCGGTAAGAACCATCTGTGATACTCGTTTTCTCCGACGCCGCCAACACAGATGGTGTCCAAATTAAAAACGTCTGTGTTAGTATTGGTCACAGACGGTTTTGTCAAACCGTCTGTGATTGGCCGTCTAGTATTAGGCTTTCTGTAGTAGTGGACCATAAATTAAAATTTCATAAAGTGAAATCGAGCCTTATACTAGGAAATATAAGGAGTATTGAGCAAGATCGACAAAGCCATCCAATGCGCTTTAAGGGCACCCACAGTGCAATGACTTATCTGAAAGACATACCACGTAAGATTTGAAGTAATTTGGAGAGTAATTAAGGAGGAAACAGAGGAAGATTGTATCTCACATGAAAAATAACTCTCACACGGATCACGATGCTAAGATACAACAGGAAATTCAAGATTGTATCTACACTATGCTTTTTGTGGGTTGAATACAGACGGAGGAGTAAATGACACTACTATAAAAAGAGTTATTACAGACGGTTCGGAATTGTTATCACAGATGATATTTTGAACCGTCTGAATTTATGGGTCAGTGATAATCGGAGGTTATCACAGATAGTTCGTGAGCCGTCTGTGATAATTACAACATAGATGGTTTGTAACTAGAATTGTCTGTGAAGAACACTATCATAGATGGCTCGAAACAAAAACCGTTTGTGATATTCACATATCACAGACGGTTCTATCCATCAACCATCCGTGATGGGCGAGTATCATAGATGGTTGGTATATAGAACTGTCTATGATATTTTCCCATTACAGGCGGTTAGTAGATAGAGCCGTCTGTGATGTGCTAGGATCACAGACGATTTTTGGTTCGAGTTATCTATGATAATCCTTCACAGATGATTTATATCACAAAACCACCTATACGTGATAGTTCATTCTGTACCTAAATTTTTTCTTTTTTTCAGCTAGCCTTAGAAAATGTTAACTATGCCCTCTGAAAATAAGCAAATACAGCAACAAACACAGTAGTACATTCTATTTTCATTAAGATTAGAGTCTACCATTACAACATCCCAAGATAACGAGCAGATTACCCATCTAGCTAACACAACAAGAACATAAAAAGTACACATCTCCTAATCCTACGAACATAACTTTTAAACATGGCAAGAATAGAGAAAAAACAAAGATCCTAGTAGACAGTAGAAGTTCAACCGTGCCGATGAGGCCTCTGTGCCTAAGCCCTCTCGCCTTTGATGCAGCGCATGAGCTGGATGTTTTTGATGCCCACCATCATCGACAGTGACTTGAGCGTCGCATTGGTAGCCAGTTGCTTCCGCGGCACCTTGTCTCCCATAGACTTGCACGTCATCTGCTTCATGCGGACTATTAGGGTAAGGGTCGAGGAGGAGGAGAACTGCGATGAGATTGGGTTTGGGTGAGTATTTATAGTGGAAGGATAGGTGGGAGTGTGAAAAATTTTGGTGTGGGGACAAGAGGTAGAGCTACGATCCATGGCACGAGGGTTGGTGAGTTTCTATTGGATAGGATTGGGTTGGGAAAGATCAACAGACCCAACGGTCAGGTTATCATAGACAATTCTATATACCAACCATTTGTGAATTATAGCACAAAGACTATATATACATCGGTGAAATATAAACAACTAGTCTTAAAAGATAAAATAGCAAAGTTTTATACGTCTCATATATGCTCATTTGAAAGGTTTCAACGAGATCTACAACTTTGCAGTTGAGGCAAACCCCAAATTCCGAATGGAAGATCAAAAATTTTGGCAAAAACAAAAATAACAAACTTGCAACACAAATTTGGGGTCAAAAATGGTCGATTTTGGGGGTCTTAGAGAATGACTGGCTTAAGCCATTCATTTTTTTAATCGGGCTCATTGTTAGCTTTCCAACAAGTATAAGAACGTGAAAAACGGACACTGTATGCAAAAATTATGCCCGTTTTACTAAAGGTGTCTCGGAACGGAATCATACTCAGACTCAAATGGAAGATTATGAAATTTTAGGGGATTGCGAGGCGGGAAATATATCATAGAAGGTTTTTAATGCAAACCGTCTGTGGTAACTTCATTTTCATATATGGTTTGTAATAAAACCTTCTGTGAAGTATCACATATGGTTTAAATAAAAACCATCTATGATATTTGGTAATATCACAGACGGTTCTTACCAAGAATTGTGTGTGATATTATCTTTTCACAGGCAATTTTTTGCACTGGCAACAACACAGACGGTCTCTAAATCTAATCCGTCTGTGATTGCATTCAACACTGACGGTTTTGGTCAACCGTCTGCGATGAGACGTATAATATAAGTCTTTTTGTAGTATTGTGACAGGCGAAGACAGCTGAGGAGAAATAAATAGAAAATAATGATATTAATTGAGTGGGCTAGTTACTACATATAATGTATTTAGTGGATTTGTATTTAGAGTTGTATCCAGATGATGTATAAGGTTTTAGCTACAAGTTTACATACAGCACCGAAGATGTCTTAATTGTGTTAGGAACTAGTCAATATTTTCGATGCCATGATTCAAATTTGTTAAGATATTACAGTTGTTTAGTTGTCGGATTGCAATCCTTCCTCTATACGTTTCGAATTGAAATTTTGTTTCCTCTCGCGTCAAGTATTCTTGTAACAATCTCACCGAAAATTTTCCTCTGCACTATTTGGAGGAACATCTTTGTTTATAAAAATACACGAGTTGCCAATTGCCATCATGACATACTAGTTTAGTTTGGACAAATTCTCCGTACCACACATTTGATTCGCAATTAAAAAAGAAGAAGTAATTGCTCTATTCGCAATTCTCCGTACCACAGATTTGATTCTTCAAATAGAGTAATGGAAATGAGCTATGAGTAATTACTCTATTTGAAGATGAGTACGCCAGAGTCCTTAATTAATTCATCAAAGAGCAAAGCAAAATATTCCCTGATCCAAAGTACAGATATGTGTCAAGACGCACTTTGTCTCTCTTTGATTTTCATCATTCCCACTATATGCCATGAGTCCCATGATTGTTTCGTACTTAGCTTGCAATAACTTAGTTAAGCTAGCTGTCTTTTGTGCAGCTCCAGGGTTTCATGCAGTCGCAGGATATGCAGGACATATGCAGGACCTTCCTATACATGTGGGGTAAAGGCGATCAAACCAGTGTGATACCTTCATGTTCTAGCAAGCGACCGCTGTATGATTATCACCGACTTTATTATATGTGTGGTAAAGTTGATCATTGGATTACTTAACCAGTGTGATATCTTCATGCTCTAGCAAACGATAAGAGTTCGATCATCGCCAACTACGAATTAAGTGGATTATTTATGTTAATTTTTCGTTGTAGTTTTTCCTTTGAACCCGTTTCCTTGGGGTTGTGGGACCTAAGGTATTAAAGTAGTCCATGGTCCCCTCCTAAAAAATACGCAAAGCCCGCTGATGATATCGCAAAGGAAAAAGTCAATATAACATCTTAAATTTTACTCAAAAGTTCATCTAGCATTTTAAACTATGAAACCAGATATTTGATCTCTGAACTTTGTAATCGAGTTCAAATAATACCCTAACCCGGTTTCGGATGGTGATATTGCCCATGTTGCGCGATTAGTTTGCGTTTTTTACCACTAAGATGACACACTGATCAAATTTAGGTGAATGACAGGTAAGATCCACAGACTCTTCTCTCCTAAATCGAAACAAAGAGGGAGGGAACCACAGAGGGCGTTAACCATAGAAGCATAGCTGAGAGCTCAGTGGAGAGAAGCTCTTGTGGGCCCAACATATCATTGACTTAACTTAACAATCATGTCATCCTACGTGGCGAAACTGTCTATTCATCGCGCCACACAGGCAATACCATTATACGAACCGAGTCATGGTATTATTTGAACCGGATTACAAAGTTTAGAGGGACAAATATCTTCTTGTTTTATAATTCAAGATACTGAACGTACTTTTGAGCAAAATTTAGGATATTATATTGACTTATTTCCACCACAAAAAATAATAAGAAGAAGCATTTGCTGTCTCGAGATGTTGAGGGACATGGTCGGTTAGACCGCCGGGCAACCCAGTGTAATTTGAGCCACGAAGAATACATGCACGTATTGTCTGGCTCATGAGGAATACACAGGAGTGAAAGCGCTGCGTTGGGCTATACCGCGCGGAGCTGCACGCGTACTCACCCATCCCACGCCTGAATTCGCAGGGGCTGGCGGTGACCCCGCGCAGCGCTCGCCCAGCTTGACCTCCCGCTGGCAAGCAAGCGGCACGACAGCTCGTGCTCCCAAACAGCCGACGCCCACTTGGGGCCATTCAGCCCATCCAAATGGTTCGAGACGTACGCCTCTCGTCAGGTGACGCGCATTCGGCTGCAAATTCGTGCCGCGCAGATCGCACAGCCATAGCAGCTGGAGGTCGTGTTGGTAGACGGCGACAGTTGCGGCCGGGCAACTGCGTAGCATTGGAGTTATTTTGCGGCCGCGGCTGCCCGCCTGCCCCGAAGTTGAGCAGAGGATCGGCGGACTGCAGACTTGAAACGCTCGTAGCCTTCGGTGTGCTCAGCTTTTGATTTCTGGCATGGGCTACTAATTTCATAGAAACTTTGTGCAGACAGAAAAAACATTCTACGTTCCAAAATACGATTCAGATCCCCCCCTCCTCTTTTATCCAACTGAATCAGAAATTTGGAATATATATAGCAGCAATTGAGGTAACTCCACTCAATATATGTCCACCAAAGCTTAATCCATTCGACCAAATTGGGAATCTGTTTTAATATTTCACCAAACATCTTATTGAAATCAAAATGTTCTCACTTAAAGTACTGTAATGTTAAGACCAACATATATACATACATGTATTTTACGTGAACTATTTAGATCACCAGGATGCAAATCATGCAATGTTGCAATTGCGGCAGCAGACCGCGCATAGGCATATGATCGATTCCGACTAGTTTTTCGTCACAAGTAGAAGAAATATAAGGTTGATAATGGCAAGTTATGAACCTATTTTATCCATATCATCATCTACCTTTAACCTCCAAAAAAATATCACGATCTACCATGACCACCCCTCTTATTACGCTTCTTCGAGTACGTCATTTATATGTGTCCAAACTGCTGTCCTTCCGAAGATAATTTATCAAGGGCCAAAATGCCCATAACGTTGTGCAAACATCATCAGCACTCTGTTCCCGTTCTTCTGCGTAACCCTGGTACAGCAGGTTTGTGAGAATACAGTGCCTTCTGAAAAAAAAATGAAGAATATAGGTATTGTAGTATGGGATTTTTAAATAATATTTTTTATTCGGAAAAAACAAAATTATATCCATGTTTTTATTTTTTTTTACAATTTGTCTATCAATTGATTATGTTCCATTATTCCACTATTGTAAATATCTCCCAAGAATTATGTTATTTATCAATGTGTACTCCCGCAATTGTTTTCATATTTCCTATTTCTCCAAGAATAACTTAATTCCTCCATTTAGTCATTCTAATTCTTTCCGTTAGGCTCCACCAATTTTTTTTCCAATTTTCACCCTATTGTTTACTCCAAAAATAAAACAATCTTTGATATTAAGCTTCAAGGTTAAGCACCATGACTCTTGGCCTTAAGTGCGTTTTCATAGAAAGTTTACAAGAGAAGTACTGGATTTTCATCACTTTGAATTTGGGTAAGAGAGCTTCAGAAGCAAAATGGCTAGGGCAGCATATGGATGAGGGGGAATCATCTTAAGAGAGATAAGAATGAGCACTATAACTTATATTTTTCGAAATAGATTTTGAAGAAATAATTCTAATTATGAAACTAACGATCAGGCTACTAGGTCACGACCTGCAGTCGATATGCTCTGATACCATCGCTGTAGGAGCCCAGATATTACAATCCGGATTCCTCTGTGATTTACTGCACTATTCCCTGGATCAGTAGATAGTGCTCACAGTTACAGTAATGAATATCAAAATACATATCATGCGGAAGCGTAAATAAAATAGTAAACTTACTCACGAGCCGATTAGGCCGAAATCAATAAATTGCAGCAGCGGAAAGAAGCACACAGGTGGGACCTTCAGGACTTGCCCACAGGCAGCCAACTGGAGGTTCGCGACCTAGCCCTTGACATCTTCATCTTCTTTGCCAGCTTGTCCAATCTTGCTGCTGAGGCGAAGTGATTTGATTCCTGAATCTGAATTTTGTCGCAAAAGCGAGCGTGAGCACTCCGACCCCGTGCTCAGCGAGTCAACACACAGAATGCAATATTTAACATGTTTGGCTAGTCAAAGGAGAGGCTAGGGTTATTTTATTTTTGCGAAGAGTGCTTTGAATACAATTAACTAAAAAGCCCTATGACTTAGCAAATTTTGGAACAAATCTTAATGTACAAGGAAATGCATTAGTAATATCGATCCAGATTCCATCCACCATTACATGGCATCTGCACCATATAGCAATTTCCTTCAGCGTTATAGCCGCTTACTTACCACTGGGACGACACCCAGGACAATTCCAAATCAGGGCAGTCCATCGCCCTTCCACTTTTCCATTCCCAGTTTTCAAATATTTTGTAAACAGAACTATATCTAGTTAAGTTCCCATGTCCGCCCTTGACCGTGGGCACGGCTATTCGAATAGTTTTGACTCTGCAGAGTTTGTACACTTTCACCACAAGAGACAATCAACCCATTGCCCCACACGATTCCTTAGAAGTGTGGTTGAGCAGACCATCACAGTGACTTTTCAAAGTATCTAGTCCTTTCTTTCATCTCACATTATGGGTGACCGCCCATTTGCGATGGGTCCCATCTGTGCGCGGGATGTTTTCCCCAGACTCTAACGCAGCTCGGGCTCCTACTTCCCGCAACGTTAGGAAAGCGGGAAAACTTCACCCCCCCACTGGTGTCCCTTCGGCCCCCTTGCCATAGCATAACCCCATCAATCCACTACCAGTGAGATGAGTCCGGGATTTCGATAAGTCTACTTAGCCAAGTTGTATTTTACAGACTTGTGGTTGTACTGTTTTACACGGGTTAACATGACAAGATTCAGTCCTTAGTGGTATCTGGGCGGTTCTACCACAAACCACACTCGTGCACCACCGCACCATACCCCGAACCATCCGCCAGATATTAAGCATGTTGAGGTTTTGGGAATATAAAATAACCATAATCAACATACATCAGTCATTACCACCATGACTGCCCAACCAATTTTTCTCAGGATTAAAAGTGATGCTTGGGCGCTCTCGCGCCCATGAATATCTAAACAATACTACGCATGGCATATAATTACGGACTTATTTCCGAAAGGTTACTATTATAATTTGTGCTAGGGCGACAATGTTCACATGTTCAAATATTCCAAAGGAGGGGTAATATTAACCAAGTACACAATGGGATATAACTAGAATCTTAAATTATCATGTATTTGCATATAACATAACAGCATGCAATTTGATAATTTAAACAAAAGTAATTTGCAGAAAACGTAGGTTCAACATGATCAAAGTATTGACTCGCCTGGCGCGGTTTACCGCGATCTTGAGTTCACACAATGCTCTCTCTTGGGCTTCTGGTCTTTATCTTCGATTCGTTCTTGATCACGCCTGATCCTTTGATTCTTCAAGATTCCCATATCTAATTACGTGCTAAATAGCAGAATACAAACAAAGGCAAATAACTCAAAAGATCCAAATAAATCCGAGTAAACTCATTTTAGTTTTATTTTGAGCTAATGGGTGATTCGGTGATTTGAGGCAAGGTTGGTAATAGCATACGATAACTTGATCTTTTTATTAATAATCTCTTTTTATTATTTTGTTATTTTTCAAGGAAGTTCCATGAGTTAGGTTAGACTTATGTATCGAAGTGCGAGTCTGGCTGGGTAGGTATTCCTTGTAACTTAGGTTATGGTAAAAGCAAACTGGACTGATGGATGAGATCTGTACTTATTCTATAAATCTTTTAGTCGAAGGTATTATAACATTTGGATATCTTTATTAAGTTTTTAGACCAATCTCTGATATAGGCTTTCACTATTAATTAGATTAAGATAAATAGCAAGGGCTCAATATCTATTCTTATAGGGTAATTAATTAGAATTTAAATCTCTAATAATCCCCTTTTCATATTTTATGTATCTTCATTCATAGCTACGCTAATTTCAAGTTGAATTAGGATCCACTCATATGAGTCCTGACATTAGGGCCTTCTAATTAGTAATCCAATTTCAGTACTTATGACATCATTAACCATTAATTAATCCTCTGTCTGAACTAATGAGCTTGTTTATATTCA
The DNA here is from genome assembly GCA_036346575.1 of Dendrocalamus sinicus. NCBI lineage: Eukaryota > Viridiplantae > Streptophyta > Magnoliopsida > Poales > Poaceae > Dendrocalamus > Dendrocalamus sinicus. The sequence continues at coordinate 15,305,753 of CM070665.1, read as the reverse complement.
AATTAATCTTATAGTTTATACTTTTAGCAATCCGAGATGTATAATTTTAGGTTGTGCTAACATTACCTTTTAATATGCCGAATGGTGATATTATGTTAATTACAAATGACCTAGGGATTTCAATAGACATGCCAACATGAATTTAACTAAAGATGCCCTTTGGGTTAGGCATCATAGATATCTTACGTACATTTTGTTACCATTATTACTTTTGTTATTTATTTATCTAGGACCGAGCACGCCATACCAGGTTACACTTTAATATCAATATTCGATTAAATCCACGGTTGATATTTATTTATTGATGACACGCTAGTGATGACTATTATTTACATAGCTACACTAGGTAGGTTACTTTTAATCATCTGATAACCTAGGGGTGTTTTGTTGTAACACATGTATATTATTATGACCTCTTATTTATATACTCATATAGGTGCTTACATATGCATTTACTTAGAATGTCTCTACCCTTTAGTTGTTACTTGGTTTAGGTTTCTCATTATTTAACAAGAAAAGATTATCCTAGTTG